>CAEFZX010029595.1:0-21174 GCA_903066825.1 Alfaro cultratus
AATTAGCTGTTGCTATTGCACGATGATGCAAACATGGGACTGCTGCTTTGTTCAGTTTGTCTATGTCGATGTGTGTCCGTCCCTATCAAATAAACTTGAAATAAATAAATAAAGTAGGTAGGGATTGGTTGAATCTTAGCTTTTCACACATGTGTGACAGGAAATTGCGCTTAGTGGGCCCCCTGTACATGTTAAAGCATATTTTATGAAAGCATTTTGAGAATAGAGAATTGGAAATAAAGAGCAGTTGAGTGAAAATGCATTTTGTGCGATTCCCTCACGTCCTTGGATGCATTTATCTTTCTTGTGCATGATTCTCAGATGCCTCATATACTCTGCTAAAGGGTTTCTCTCATTAAAAAACAATGTGATATCTCCAATTTCTAATTAAATAGGACATTATCTCAAAGACGAGCTGGGACGGAAAGCGACCCTGAAACGAGTTATGAAAAAGACGAGTTCCTCATTGTATAATCATGCTTTTGCTGATCTCAATGGTGTCTAAGCACTCAGCTGATACTCGGGAATCACCTGGGGTTATTACGGAGCTTATCTATCCAGGAGAATGGTTTTGTTTTTCAAAATCTGTTGGTAATTTGAGAAGTAATTCTTTGCAGAAGTTAAAACCCATCTGGTTTGGAGGATTAGATGAAAACTGAATATGGATTGAATGTAACTCTGCTTTTGTTGCCATTTTTTCTTTTCCTAATTTAAGACATACCTTCTGAAATATTTCATATGTACCATATACTATTTGTGGTGTAATGTATGAACTTAGTCCATTACATTCACTGATAACTGATCACCTTCTCAGTTTTTAACTGGTCAGTCACTGATCTTAATAGACTGTTTTCCATATGTATGTATGTATAATTCAAGGCAGGTAAAAATAAATGTGAACCATAGCAACTCACAGTTTGCAATTCGTTTTTTTTTTTTTTAAGAAACAAGCCAAACCTGGCTGTTCCACATCACTTCTCCTTTATCTTATATGTCACTATTGTGCATGTGCTTGCTATTGTACACTCTGATGTTGCAGTCAGTTTTCAACAAAGTGTACTGTGAGGTACTTCTCTTCTGCTGACAACTGGGGCGGCTCAGTGGCCTAAATACTCTTTCAAACTCTTAAGAGTGTTGCTGTCAGTTCATATGAAATGCATGTTCCATGATGGGAACTTCCTGTGTGTCAGTAACCACGAACATGAGTCCCGTGGTAAAGGGTTTAATCAGCTGAAATGCCGTTTTTGTCAGACCAAAGCTGCATTGAGGCACAGAGGTACAACCATGCGATGCTCATGTTCATCTGTATACATGTGAGTGTGTGCAGCTTGAAAACAACAGTACATCATGCCAAGAAATTAAGTGTATTTCCTGCATGCAGGAAAAATATATATAGTCCAAGATGCCATAAAGAAGTAGCTCTCATGTGGTTTAGTAGTGTGAAGGAGACCAGTGTAACCTCCAGTGTCATTAAACTGCCTCATCTAGCATGCATCAGTGATTTAATGCTCTATAAAAAGCATAACTACCCTAAAAAGACACCTCTCCTGCCACAGTGCCAGAGGGCCACCAAGGCGCCTCCTGGCCAACCCGTCTTTCTCAGAAATATGACAAGGACACAAGCCCAATGACTTCCTCCAACATCAGGTCTGTCTGGAACTGATAAAGGTACATAATTACACAGCCTCATTTATCTCTGAGAGTCAATCCCATCTCTACCTGCTGATGGCGGGAACTTTCATGCACCAAACCTGGGCTCAATTTCAGATAACATTGTTTCCGGCCTTTCAGCCAACACTTTCCTTACTCTGGATCGCAATGAGATTTAAAGTCATTTTCTAAATGATGAAGAGGTCTGCTATTGTCAGACTGGCTACGGTCCAGAGGGATGATCAGGAGACCTCAGCAAAGCAATCACCGTTCCCTCTACCACTGCTGAATGTTGGCTTAGTTACTGGTGTAAAATTAACTGTTATTGCTGCACGGTGTTAAGATTGTATGCATACATTCATTATTAACGCAAATGCAGAAAGTGGAAGTAGGTAACAATAAGATTTTATCTTAAGGTTGGTAAAAACTAAATAAAAACTAGCAAATGCACAGCTTTATTTTCTTTATTTTTCTATAAATCTCAAATTTTCTTTTACATATAAAAAAAGAGTTTTCTCATTGAGAAAGAATGTAAAGAGTAGTAGATACAGCAATGTTGTAAATTTATAAAAACAAATCCCATAATTTTTTAGAATATTGGTGGCTGTTCATAATTCTCTCTCATTTATTCTTGGTTTCTGGTTTTTCGTTGGCCACCTCAAAGGATAATAGGTATAAAACATTTTTCTGAGGCTTTGCAAAAAAGGTTGGGGTCTTTTTGGTCATTACATCTACAGAGATAAAATTTTGCTCTGGCTCTGGAAAAGTACAGAAAGTTGATATAAGCTTGCTTCTTTGGTCAATTCAGGAGAATAATTTTCCTGATTAGCTGTACCCCCTACAGCAGGGCTACTGAAGACTGTTGATAATAATTTGTGTGGTAGTGCCAAAATTATTTCCAATGTGTATATTAAGGTATATTTGGATTAAAAATGCAGTTATAAGCATTTTTAGTGGAGATCTCAAATATTAAGGTTTTTTTTATCTATTCTGTGGGTGCCTGTGGTCCCTAACCCTGTAAATACTGAGGGACAACTACATAAGAGACGGTTGTCATCATGCATTCATATACACTATAATGAAAGATGAATTGGCAAAAGGGAATTTCATATTTTTTTTTCCACCAATGCTGTATTTCCAATATTTTACTGCACCATCTCCCTGCTTCTCTTTCCTTATACATATTTGTTTTCCTGCAGCCATTATACAAAGGCAAAGATTAGACCTTGAAGGAAACTGAAAAAGTAGATAAAAGATTGATGTTTGATTGTTCCCTGCTACAAGGATCTTTCAGTTTGCTGATATGTTTTATTTGCCATTAAACCGAAAAAAGGTCTGCCATTCAGTTATCCGTTTGCTGTGTCCTGCTTAACAAGAGCGATAAGTGTTACTCCTTTATTTTTTTAGTTTTTACAAAATGACCATCTGTTTCACAAGAAACATTTCCAAACAGAAAATTTGTTGTCTTATAAATGAGGGAGATCAGTAAGAGTCCCCTTTGAGGCAACTGATCAACAGCACATACTGATGATAGCTAAACACCACACAGCTGAAGTTTCCCAGAATTAGAGGTTGTGTTTTAGGAGAGCAAAACATTGACGTTTTCACACTGTGGAAGTCTGAGTGGATTGAATGGCAATAATTGACACACAACATGTTCTAAAGGCAGTAATGCCAAGTATTCACAATTCCATATCACATGGAAACCCTGAATGAGAAGCAATCATCAGCAAAGATTGAATTATTGATAAAGCCTAAATTGGTATTGACTGAGTCCATGTCCAGATGGAAATGAGCCTAAAAGCCCTAAAACCTTTACAGGGAATGACAATCACACTAAATGTAATGCCAGAAGTCTTCAGCAGAGATTAAATTATTAAAGATTTTTTGTCTTTGAATAACTGCTACTTCACAATTATTTAAAGAAATTATAGAAAGAAACTAAATATATGATTTAGTTGCTTTCTACAGAAAATGTCATAAATTTATATGAACATAAAGATCAAACAGCTAAAACATGTAAGCAGTTATCCTACATATCATTGATGGTACAGGCTCTTTCAGTTGAACCTAAAACATGTAGGAAGAGAATTCAGTCACTTTTTACAAGCAATATTTACCAAGTATGAGACTCATAAAGCTGCTGTATAAGTTCATGGACCTTTCAAATGTCTTACTCTCCAGACAGAAATTCAAATGTTGCTTCACAAAGGCTTTGAAATCTCTTCGCTTTTTCAGACATACTGTATACGTTATTGTAAGAAAGTAGATATAACTGTAGTTTGTGTGTCAAGTCTTTTTTTAATGATCAAATCCTGACAAAACTCCTGATGGCAGTTACACATTATACTGCCTGTGATTATGTCAACCACATGCCCAGTATGAGTGTGGAAATGTGCATTGATTGCTTCTAGCAATATCTGAGAAAAAAAAAAAAGTGTCGCTTTCAGAAGCCCTGTGATTTCCAGCGTGGTGCCGTGACAGAGTGCCAGATTTGCAATAAGTCCAGTGGTGAAATTCTTTCTGGGAAGGATGACGCCTCAGCCAACAAGGAGTAGTAGGTCACAGAGAATCCCAGAGAAGAGTCAGTAGAAGCTGAGGCACACAGGACACTGAGGTCAACTACTTTCTGCAGAATCTGCAGAAACAGACATTCAAACCTCACATGGTCCTCAAATGTATCTCCAAAACAGTACAAAGAAGGCTGCATGGAATGGGATTTATAGACTGACCACCAAATGCAATGCATGATGTTGTTGCCGTGGTGTTAAGCATGCTACCAGCAGACACCAGAAGCTTGGAGACTTGTCCTCTGGAGTGATGAATTGCACTTTTCCGTTTTGAAATCAACTAGAGGAGTCTTGGTTTGGCAGCCACCAGTTGAAAAGCACTTTCCTGACAGCATTCTGTCAAGTGCAAAGTTTAGTGTAGAGAGTGCAATGCCAATTTTCAGGAATTGGGCTCCATCTCTTAGTTCCAGTGAAATTAACCCATCATGCTTCAGCAAACCAAGTCATTTTGGACAATTTCATGCTTCTCGCTCTGTGGGAACTGTTCAGAGGTGGTCCCTTCCTGTTCCAACATAAATGTGTACCAGTGCGTAAAGCAAGGTCCATAGATACATGAATGAGCAAGTTTGGAAAGAACTGACTGAACCATGCAGGCTCTCAGATTTGGAGTTGAAATTATTTTTGAATAAACAATATTGGAATCACTGTGCAAATTTAATTAGATGTGTGATTTGAAAAAAGACGAATGCATACAGAGAACAGACTAAGTCTAACGAACATTCGGTGCTGGGTTTTGGTCACTTAGTAGAATTCAGACCCTCTGCATATGCCATCATTTTATACCAAAAATCATGCACAAAATCATGGATGATTCTGTTGTTTCATAGAAGAAACAACAACACTGGACTGTGCGCCAAGTAAGGATGTTGGCAAGCATTTAAATATAATAAAACAGAATATTTACTGTGGACACAGTAAATATGTGTTCTTTTTTGTTTTAGACTGAAAGCAAAAATCAAAGATTTGATTTTCCAGGAAAAAAAAAAAGTTTGAATACATGTAAGCCACACCACCAAAAATAGAAAGCAGAAAGGAATAATCATTGATGATCTCAAAGCCAAAAGGAGTATATGTAAATATAAACACTGATCAAAAGAAAACATTTCTATCACTTTCCATTATTGTGTCCACAGTCCATATTTACTGTGGACACAGTAAAGATTCTGTAATAACATTCAAAACATATCATCTCTTTTAGGGAAAACATAAATCTGTGGAAACCAAATAATTGAATGTAAACACATCCCAAACAAATTAATGTATTATAATATATTATAAATAAATATAAAGTCGGGTATACCCACAGGTATGTATTTAATGAATTTTAGAGTAGCTGGTGGGTTACATACAGCAGACACATTAAACTCAAAATCTCCTCCGAACAACTTGGTTTAAAGACGTAGATCATGACTCCGTAAAGATATTTTCAGAAGATTACAGACAGTGAGACTTTACATTACTCCAAGAGGATTTGGAAGAGAAGAGCGACCAATTCTCAGGTCTATCTTCACATCTCACATCATTTTCTCAGCCACTGCAGTAATGGGTGTTGTTACAGTAGGTCATGGAAGAATCAGATTGGACTGACGGGGTGAGAGCCTGCTGTGTACGTGAAATGAAACGCAGGGCCTGTGATAGATTAGGTGGGAGACGAAGTAGACTGCTACACTTATGTCTGAGACAGTCAGGTGTGAAATTAAACTGGAAACAGACACAGGCGAGGATTGTTCAATGCAAAATGAATCGGCACCTGCATGTGCAAACGACAAAAATATTTAAATACTGTGAATTTAAACCGCAACACATTCCACTCCAGACTTCTTCTGTAAACACTGCAATTCAGTTGTGTTTTATTAACAGGGTTTCACTTTGTAAATATATAATGTTTGCTCCACAGCGCCAAGCATTGTACTTTGGCAATAACGGTAGAAAAATGCAAAAAGGCTACAACGTTAAAACAGCAACACTTGACATTAAACATGTTTAGTGTTCCACTCATTCTTTTTTGTCAAAGAAATGAAATAAATGAAAGTAACTTTTTATTGAATCATATGCAAGTGCAAATGAACAACTCACCATCTGTATACTTACCTTTTTAAATTGTAATTTCGAAGTTTCTCAAGTACCACCACAGACAGCTGCAATGGTATGTGTACAATAGTTTGAAAACCAGTGGCCTAGAGTATTATGAAGGAGCCTTCATGTAAATCCCCAGCCCACCAAACATTATTCTAAAAGGTTGTTTTTTTTTACCACCCATGATTGTTCAGGTGTTGAGGTTAGGAAATTGTCATAGTGTGCTGGATGAACTGCAAACATCAGGTTGAGACAATAAAAAATGCATTATTAGGTTGAAGCAGGCATGGTTGAGTTTTGCAATATCTTAATGTGTTTGCTACCCAATTCGCCATAAAACACTGCCATCTTTTATTTCTGAGCCATGACTGGTTCTCTCATGCACTGTGAATGGAAAAGGAGTGAGGTGAGCCATTTCATGTCCAACATGAAACCACACTTGCTAAAATTATATATGCCTATAAAAAACAGACAAAATTCTGATAATGATGATGGCATGGGTTCTTAGGCTTCTAGTAGGCAAATTCACAAGGTTTTTTCAGGAACAAACTGGAACCCTATTGTTGAAGGCCATGGCGACCGAGTTTGAATCAAACACGATGAAACATTCAGCTTTTGTGCTCGTCAACTGTAAAGCAAACTACCTGAATGCAATCAATTGTTTTAAGATTAGGAACTTTATGTACCACTATGTATTGTATTTTGTGCATGTTTTTAATTTTGTTTTACCGTACATTATTTTTAACAAATGTTTATATTTCTAAGAAAGCATGTTGAATTGTCCTCTAGATGAAATGTGCTATATGAATAAACTTGCCTTGCCTTAAAGAGCCTTGGGATTTACTCCCAGGAGATAGTGATGTGGCTTGAAGAGAAATGATTTTACAACAAAAGGTCCACATTTCAGAATAGTACTTTCGTTTCTTTTGCATCGTTCTAGTAATGGAAACACAAAGTAATACAATGTGTATTAACAAAAAAATATATATTTAATTCAATGGAATGCTTTCCTTCAAGTAAAACAAAAAGGACAGAAACCATGTGCTATGTACCAATCAATCAAATCAAATTCCTGCTCTTGGAATTGAGATAAAAATGGTGTTTGGATTTATGTACATATAATTACTGGTAGCTCAGCCAAACAGAGTGATAAATAGTAAAATTATAGAAAAGAAAATCTATTTGATCTAAAACTAAATGTTGGCAAATATACAAGTCAGTTCTCCTTCCAATTAAAATCCATATAGCATGCTTCCATGCACCAGGTGTGTGTGTTTGTTCATTGGGCTGTACTGTATGTCTTCAGGGACAAAAATGCAGAGTGTGCTGAATTATTGAGCTGAATTTTCACAGACTGAAGGTCAGTGAGTGAGGGGGGAAACAGGGCCTGATAAAAAATTGATGTCTTCATATTGTCTGCTGAGCCAAGTACCTTAATACGAAAAATTGCAGAAATTATTATTTCTAAAGTCAACACTATCCAATTTCTGTCTTATTAAAGAGTAAAAACTAAATATGTTGAATCAAAGAAAAAAAAATGGACATTGTGACAATGGGCAGTTTCTGAAGATAACACTGATATTAGCCACTTAAAATATATGATTATTAAGTAATAATTATGATTATATTCCCCATCCATTACATCATCGTTATTCATCTTTAAAGGAGCCCTGAGATTTATGTGCCTCCTGTGCCGAGAAACTTTACTCCACTAAGATTTCTCCAGCAGAAGAAATCTATTGCAGACTAATTGGATTATCAGCGGAGTATTACAAAATGATCTTCCAGCTTCGCCTGTAGTCCTCTTAATGAGCTCCATCCTCATAAACTCAGTGCTGGCCTTCTCTTATGGCCTAATTGATATTTCATTAGTACCTTTCTATTTATGATTTTAATGGCTTGTTCCATCACAGAAACAGGCGGGGCTGCTAAAGGGGCCTGCCCAGGGTTTTTTGTTGAATATATTGTCAGCTTCATTGTGGTTAAGATGTGTTGCAATAAAAAAAATCTGGATTTATGTTTTTACCCTTTAGAAACATGGTTTGCAAGAGCAAGGAGTCATTAAGCAGACCTCAATGTTGATGTGCTTAAGAACACATGCAGACTTCAGGTGCTAAGCTAGCTCGCAAGCAGAATGCAATATCTATAATTTACTCTTTGTAAATAGCGTTGATGCTCTGTAAAAATGTGACAAAAGTGAATTATGCTTTATGTCAGAAGTACAAATGCATTACATAGAAGCAGAGGCTTCAAAGGTGCATTTATATTTATAGAGAAATCAAGGTGCTTACTTTAAAAGAGAGATTCACAGAGATAATTTCAAGGTGTAGTCATAGACAGGAGAGTGTTTGGTTTGGGACTGGGGCCTCATTTGCAATAATACAGAGACTGCTTCGATCTGTTGTGTTATCTTTAGGAATGAAGACAGACCTGAGCCAAACAACTAATCTCTACATCAGTGGTCTCAAACTCCTGTCTTCAGTTTCTGAAACCTTTAGATGTATCTCTGCTTCAGCTCATCTGGCTTCAATATTAGTTCATTAGCAAAACTCTGCAGAGCTTGACTGCATGCTATTTGGGCAGTTTCGCCGTTCAAGTGTGTAGGACTTGGGATACATCTAAAAGTTGCAGGATTCTGACCCTCAAAGAATGCAGTTTGAGACTACTGTTACAGATTAAATTGGTCTGCCGACATTCACAACCCTCAGCTATTGTCTTGACCAAAAGAACAAGATTCCAGCCTAATCCCCTGTGACTTTGTAGGTGAGCCCCTCTTCTGCTACAAAAGACACCAAATGAGATGGCTAAGGAATCTGACAGAGGATGAATCATAAGCACTTCCCATTTGGAGGATTGAAGGCATATTTAATTGAAACGAGTCCATAGGGCAAACTCAGAACCTGCTGGAGAGACTATATACCCTTTCTATCCTGGGAATATTTCAGGATCCCCCAAAATGAGTTAAAAAGTGTCATTGAGGAAAGGGATGTCTGTTTCTATCTTGATCTGTGGCCCCATCTTTGATAAGTGGAGTGCAATGGATAGGTAGATGAAGATAAAACTGTGTGCATTATGTCATAATAATAAAATAGAAAGTGGTCAAGACTCAGAAGCACAAGGCAAAACAAATTGGAAACAGGAATGCAGTTTGTTCAAGCTAAAAAGGCAACATAAAACATACCACAGAACAGAAAATGGAAATAGAGAATATACCTAGAAAACTTAAAATCAAAAAGTTCATAGGCCAACAAAATATGTAAAACAGTAGAAATAATACAGCCAAGAGAATTCAACTCGAACCAAATACTTTCTACCTGTTTCACTTCTAACAGTCTCTTTACAGCTTGATTAGTCATCATGTTGGACGTAGTTCATGGTTTAGATGAGAGTTTAGTCTACAATCAAGATGCAGTGTTTCATTTCAATTGCACTGGGCTACAGGAATATTTTTCTTCTATCTCACAATGCACTTCTTGAAAGATCTGTGGATGGCACAGCAATTGGTTCAAATTGCTCCTTGGACAACAGAATTGAACACAACGCCTACAGGCAGGTGGATATTTTATGCAACAGATCTCATTACGTAAGACAAAACCACGCTGAAACTCAAAGTTGCTGTGACCTATTCTGTACATATTTGTTTTAGGACCTTGATGCACCTCACACAGCCAGCAATGTGGAGATGCAATCCATCACACAGTAACAAGCTCCACACTGAAGAAGGCTCATTACAAGCAGGGGCCACTCGTCTAATGACTTGTGCGAAAGCAAATCCTTGTTTTGTTTGAGGAAACGGGACCTGTGAGTGCGGTGACTTTTACAGGGAGTGTCCACAGTCGCATTACAGTGGGGAGAGGAAAGCTTTGCACAGTGGCTTTGCTCTGATCAAAGGAAAAGGACTTTGATAAATGCTGTTCATTAGGCACACCCGAGTGGGTTGAAGGAATAGGACTCAGACATCAAGGGAGGGAAACAAAGGAAGACCAGAAGACAGAGAAGGGAGGAAGAGAGAGAATATAAGAAGTGGCACTGACGGCTAACTTCAGTTAAATTATGCAACAATATGGAAACAATATTCACATTCAAAATGTATTTTTGTCAAATGTGTGCTTTCAATTTCCAAAAGCGGCCACTGGGTGGAGACAACTGTCTTGTCAGTACAAAGCACCTCTTGCTGAGTGCCTCATTGGCAGTCCACACATCACTCTGACCTGTAGCGTTTTCAGTATTAATCTAAAATAAATGGGGTAGTGTGTCAGTGGGAGAAATAATGTGTTAATGTGTGGAAATGAATAATGGGAAGCCATTTAAAATAAAAAAAACACACACACTGCCACTGTGTGGGTAGAACCCACTGCCCTACAAGTGTACCTGACTGATTGTTTTATGGATGGAAGGTGACACACACAAAATGGGGGATGACAGATTAAGTCATCCTCCACTCATTAATATCAACAACTGGGTGATGAGCTTAAACTCAACCTTCTCTGTCTGGGCTAAAGTTAAGCTAAGCCTGAGGTGCTCATGTACAACATCATTACTGTACAGGAAATTTAAGCTGTTATGCTTTAATGTGCTTCACAGGCTGATTTTCTTTTACTGTCAAATGGGGGAAAAATGCCAAATGGCAATCTGTTTCTTAGGCTTGTAGGAAAACAAATTCATTTGATATACTGTCTTCATACCTTTAAGCGGGACAACATAGGGAAACCCGACTATCAAACAAAGTCTTCCCAGATGCTATAGATTCAATTCTGCAGATATGAATACTATTTTTAAATTCAATTCTTAGAAATTAAATGAACCGACAGCCAGTTGGAGGAATCTCGGATTTAGACCCTTATTTGAAAATACTGGTTGCAAACAGAAGCCTTCTTCATATATTCAATTCAGTTCCAACACAATTCAATTTCACATTATCTCACCAGGAAAAATCACGGAGCATCCATACTACTTCCCAGGAGGCCTTTGGGGATTCAGTGTATATGAAAAATAACATAAGACAAAGCAAAATCCATACAAAGGAAAATATTAGTACTCATTACACCAGGCAACATTGTGTCTCTCAATAAAAAAAGTGTGGAAATAGTTTGAAATGTCAGCATTTTAGTTGATTTTTTATGCATGGATTCCAGAAGTTGGTTGGAATTACTTTTGTTAGATGAACAATGGCTTCAAAAAATGCTGCTACGATGAGTTAATTCTGCTGGCATGCTGCTTTGCACTTTATAGGTGTTTAAATAAGGTTGTTTGGCACATGAGTGTCACAGCTGTTACCTTTAGATTCTGCAAAGCCAAATCTTAAAACATGCTGTGCTCCTTTTGAGCACATCTGTTCACAGACACCAACATTGGAACTTTGATAAAAATCAAAGATAATTTAAATATATAACAGATCATTTGTCTGTAACATTTTTGCATCAGTGTGGAATACTTCTTATAATCTATCTCTGCCTTTGTTGCTTCAGCCTGTAGGCTTATTAAACAAACAAAATATGAAATTAGATTCCTAGACTTCATAAAAATTGCATTGTGATGTGATAATGAAGATTTAGTTGATGATGCAAGAGAACCGCAAGAGTGGAACTAGAGCAAAAGGAAGAGACAAATACCAAGAAGTCAGGCGCTGCAGAGTAAAACCAATGGAGCAAAGCTGGAAATGTATCTTGTATTATAGTGCCTTCAAAAAAATTTTTTTTTTTTTACATTTTGTTTTAATCAACTTAAAATGTCTGTTTATTTACAAAGATATTACAGGATAGACTAGTTGCATAGTTGTTTACAAATGAAAATTTGAAAATGTGGAGTGTATCCAACCCACCCTAAGTGAGAACCTTATAGAACCCCCTCTCTGCTGAGATTAGAGCTGTTGGTGAAGCTCTGCACCAGTCTCAAGTTTTCTGCTCTCCAACAGTTTCTCCACTAGGATTGTCCTGCATTCATCAACTCTAATCAGTTTCCTAGTGTCAGTCGGACAATTTAATATTTACGACTCTCACACCAGAGCATTTTTCTTGAGAATGCTACGCATCAATGTGACCTCCTCTGGAACCAGTCCAGACTAACTCCAGCAGGGTCAAGGTCTTTTCTTATAAAACCTTAACACCACAATCAGATTAACCAGCAATTAATCATGAATTTTACTTCATAAAAACCTCTGATAACACAATTAATATTAAGTTCCTGCTCCCATTTTCAAGCTCTTGACTTCAAATAAAACTATTTACAATCAAAATTGTTGACAGAGGAATACGCCGCTTCTTTAATAAGTAATGCAGACCACACTGTGTACTGAGTACAACCTATAGTCTGTTTGGTTAACCATCTCCAGGCAGATGTTGCAGATTTGCTTGATGATTTGTTTGATAATTTTGACTATTTTGAAAAAAAGTCTGAATTGTATATTACTACCCCATATGATCATTTTCTCCAAATATCAGATTTTTCCTGCAACTAGAACTTAATTTGAGCCTGAGAGGGTTAAATGTAAATGTGAGTAAAATGTAAATGAGCATCTCTAGCCCATAGGCTACTTTCACACTGCAGCCTGAAGTGACCCAAATTAGACTTTTTTGCTCTTATATTTGTTCATGAGTTTGAACAACACCGATCGGATTTTACAAATGCAATCCAGGCCACTTGGATATGTTGTCCTAGATGAAATATGCATCTGATCTTTCAAATGCGACTTATGTCTGTACGGCATACAACTTGTACGTCACTCCTCTGCATCCTGATATGCAGAAGCAAGAATAAAAACAAAAATCTGCTGGACAACAACTTCCAAATGGCAAGATATGCTCCTCCATTACCATCCGGGTTTACTCCTGTCAACACTGAGCATGTTCGCTACGTGTGACGTTACTGCGTCCTCCACTGTGCATGTGGGACACTTTTAGGTTGTTTGCCGTTCACACAAAAGATCACAAACAAGTTGTATGTATTTGGAAATGTGAACGACTGTGCAAAACGATCGGACTTCACAAAAAAATTTGAATTGAGCATCAAGGCCTACAGTGTGTAGACTACATACAGAGAGAGGTGAGTGTGTAGGGCAATCCAGCTGTCATAAAGATCGGGACATGTAATTTAATTTACATGTGCGTTTGCGTGTATTGGTGTGTGTTTTGCTATCAGGGGGAGCAAAACACAATACACAATCCCAATACAACAAAAACAGTGATTAGCGAGATGTAAAAATTTGGGGACATTACTTCACAATTTTATGCCATTTAAAACTTCACTACAACTTTATTCCCAACATGTCCATGTTCCTTGGTCTTTATGAAACTGTAATCTTCTCTGAAAACCACACCACCACTTCTAAATAGTGACTTCTGAAGTGGGTGTAATGAATTTTTTTGGCATGTCAGAGAAGAAGGGTGAGTACAAAAGCATACTATGTATGTTGCACATTTTTATTTGTACACTTTTTTATCACTTCGCACTCTTTTGTGTTGGTCTTTCACATGAAATGGGAATGAATTTAGACAAAATGTGAAAACTTCTAAAGGGTATGAATATTTTTGCAAAACAACAAATGAGGCTTTGTATTCATTGACCATAGAAAGAAAAAAGATCAAATCTGATTTAATTTGCTGAATATTTGGGAGGCAGATGTTCGTTCTCTGAGAATTATTAGATTTTGAGTTGCCCCACAAAATCCTTTATATTTGGCTTTAAACATGGATACTTCCAAGGAGGCTCCGAACCCTCCTGGACCAATAACTCTGCTCTTCCTCATTATTTTTTACACACACAATTAATGGATTGTCTTTTTTTCCCCTCCATCTTCTTGAAAGGGCATATCATGAGTAATAAAGTCCAGATGCGAAATCCGCTGAAGTGGTTTAAAGGATGAAGGAGCATGAAGAGTGTGGGTCATAAACTGCAGAAAACTACATTTAGATCTAAGATTAAGACAGCAATGGGGGCTGAAAAATGAATACATGAAAGAAGAAAGAAAAGCGCTCCAACTATTTAACCGCACGATTAACGATTTCTAGCAAGTCCTCTGTGATGTCTGGCAGTTGACCCATATTCAAAATCTCTGTCCTTGACCCACTTTGCTCTCTCATTATTTCCTGGTCAGAGTTACACCCACATGACTTTTCACCTTCAGATGTGTACCTATGTCCTGAATAATTGAACATAAAATCTCAGATCATTTGAAACATTCATGCTTTTTGCGAAAAGCATGAATTTGTATGACAAATTAATGTTTGTCATACACATTCAGCATGTGAGGCAGGTAGCATTGTCACTTTTACCTTAAGGTTTATGTTCAGGCAGAATGATGAGCAACGATTTTTACTGACATAATTTCTTTTTCCATTTTATCTGAAGTAGAGAGTGGCAGTCAGCAGTTCACTTAAAAGGAGAATCAACATTTTGTCAAATGCACCAATTGAACGCAAAATGTGATGGAACGATCAATATCCATTTCATCTCAGACAGCACAAAGAAAGTGGTGGAACGTGCTCAGCTTTTTCTGATAAACTGACAACCATAGATAATGTATAAGCCTGTCACTGTGCAAGTTAGAAGACTCTATTTGGTTCTTTTATATATAGTACCTTTAAAAATTATGAAAGATATACACCCAGGCTTCAAAAATATGCTTAGATTTGAGCAAACAAGCTCCACAGTTGAGGCCACCACTTGCATTGCCTCAGTGAAGAATTACTTATGCTTTATTGCTTTCAGCAATGTTCTAAGCATGTACACAAAGAAAAATCCATGCTGTTCTCTTATAGAGCTTGGAGAATGTATGTTTGGCAAAATGCCTTTACTTTAAATGCTATGGCCAAGAACAAAACCAAGATTAACAGAAATTTAATAACACCTCAAACTTTTTATATTTTCATCACATTACAACCACAAACTTCATTGAATCTTTATGCATAAGACAAAGTAAATGACAATTCTGAGATGGATGCAGAATAATAGATTGACTGAATTTACATAGAGCCTTTCTGACCACACAGCACTTCACTTTAGATCCACATTCACTGAATTGCACCCATTAATGTGCAGATCAGGAGGCTACTTGGAGGTAAGTCCCTTTTCCAGGGGCATATCAACATGTGGCAGGAAGAAGCTTGAACCAAAGCCACAATCTTCCAATTTCAAGACAACTGCTGTACCCACTGAGCCACAGTCGCCCAAATAGTTTTCAAAACATCTAACAAACATCTGAAGCAGTTATTTTAGTTCCCACTTCCTGGTGTTCCAGATGCAATCAATCCTGGAAGAAAACTTGCTGAAGGTTGCAAAAGACTTGGGGTGGAGTTTCACCTTCACTCTGAATCATCGACAACCCAAACATTGAACTGAATGAAGGTAAAGTCAGTGACTTATTTGACCTTATCAAACCTACTAGTGACCCTGATGGCCTTATTAATATGATTGTTCAGACTACAACTTTTAGCTCTGATACATCCTACCCAAGTTCAGAAGTTAAGAAGCGATTTGGATGAAATGTGATATGTCCAACTTGGGTGATATTTTGACATTTTGGTTCTGAACATCTAATTCAGTTTGCATTAGACTGAGGTAGCAATAACAAATAGATACCAGTGTTTTCTAATTTGAATCACCTCACAATAACTTTGTCTTCACAGCAGCAAACAATCCAAGTTCCATACTGGTCCCTCTAATTTCAACCAACATTTCAAGCATCCACAAATAATTTTATTCAGGGAACAATACTATAAAGACAAGATCCATTCATCAGGATTGTAAATCCCAAAGATGTGACATCTCATTAAGAGGGTTTCTTGAAAGATGAAGACTCAGGCAAGTGTGAGTGACAGTAAACAGGATCTGATCTACGCCATCTGATACCAGATCAGCTGATACTGAATTTCAGCTCGATAGCTAAATCTCTATTGTATATTTCAAAGCTGAGCTGCCAGTATTGTGTCTGCACTCATTCATTGGAGTGTAATCCCATATTGAGGAGTAATCCACAGGCTGAGCAGTCAAAGAGAGCTCGCCCTCTTTACTCAGTCAAGCCTAACGGAGGTGGCTGAGGAGACTTTAAAGCCCTCCCCGCCATGCCTGAAGGGTCAGTGTGAGGTGAAAATGAACTGGAGTCTTTATCTGCTCTAAAAAGATGATAACATTTGCACACATGTAAAACAAATTGCTAGATTTCAGAGAGGTTTCAGTAGGATGAGCTGTGAATTTTGATTGGTTAGCATTTGTTGTGTGCTCAGCATAAAAACTGTGAGGCCACACTGCATGAATGGTTGTGCAGTGCATCCACACACACGCTTCTTTCAATGCATGCAGAGGAATGATTGACTTGTGCTGCATGAATCATTCATAATTCTGTCAAGGTGAAAGAAATTGGATTCTGTTGGGAGAAATTCCCCACATCAGCGCTCTCCTGTAATTCTTGCAGGGCTTGGGACAAGGAAAGCTAAATTGCAGTGGGAAACATTACCTTCGAAAGGTACATTGCTAGCCCTGACAGAGCTATTAGCACGGGGAGAGAGCCCAATGATACGATGTCCCCCAGGGAGCAGGTGAGAAGACAGGCGGTAATGATGACAGTCACCACCACTCCCCATCTAGCCGCCCCTCTTCCAGCTGAGCTAGTGAAGGTAAAACACTAATCACACTATGCAAAAATTTAAACAATCACATGTTTAACTGATCCATGCTGAGTACAGCACTTTACAAATGTATTCATACCTCTTTGAAATTTCTTACACTTGTCACATTACAATCATTACCTGTAATATATACAAGTTTTAAATTTTATGCTATAGACCAACAGGAAGGAGCACATAAGTATTACTAAGTGAACGGGAAACGATGTATGGTTTTCAAATTGGTTTGCAAAAATCCGCATCGCCTGTGTTAAAATGTGTTTCTGTTAAGAGTGGTGAAAAGGAAAGTACTAGAGGGTTTTATTTGTCAAGAAAGAAAATAATTATACATATAAATATATTAATTCCAGTATCTGCAATCCTATAAAATATGAACACTTTTACAAAATACTTATACATACCAAATCCAAGTGAGGTGAATAGTAAAGCCTGAATCGCAAATAGCACATTTTACATTAAATATACATGATGTGGTTCCTCCTTGTTTTTAGGCAGAACTTTTCGTTTTGCACCAGAGAGCAAACAATTTACTAAGTTCTATTTCGACTAGCTAATCTCAGAAAAATCACTAAAAACAAATGCCAAGCCAATAGCAAAAAGAAAAAAAACTAATTAGTTTTTACAAACTGTCAACAAGAAACAAGCTGCGTCACTTTGCTCATCCTTTGCCCCTGAAGTCGTCTTGACTCACCTGGCAGCGACTGGCACACGTGCTACGTGCTCTGTCTGCCTTATCGCTATTACCCAGACACCAACCGTAACAAACAACCTGTAATCCCCTTAGAGCTGTAAAAAACACTGGCTCCACAGACCCGTGGCACCATTAACAGAGTGAAACAAGAACTCTCACACAGCTGAATGCTTCACTTACTTCACTTGTGAACCACTTATCTTTTTAATTTGTTTATTTTTTTCCCCCATTTTTCCATCTTGTGGGATCTACACATGAGCAACACATGAATCCATGCACTTTGCACAATATTTTACTAAAATCGCTGTGACATCAGGCATAATGACAAATGTCTCGTAAGCAGTTTGTTTTAAACTTGGAGTGAATTTCATGCTTTGAAACAGCATCTCTGCATAGCACATTCAAATACTTACGGGATGGTGGCTCAGACACAAAATGCAAGCAACGGCATTTGTTCTTGGGGGCATGAGTGTTCGAATAACGACCTTGAGCTTCTCCCACATGTCACCAGGCTGGCAGAGTCTTTGATTAGGAGTAATTAATGCTCCCACATCTGGTGGGAACTCCCCTAGCCCTTCCTCAATTTGTCTCCAGGTTTTCCTTCATGGTTTCTGTACGCCTCATGTCTAAATTTCTCTGCTACAATCCAAAATCATTACCGAACCTTTACTGTATGTGTTTTTATTCTGAATTTTAAAGATATTTTTCATACCTTCAGAGGATCCTGAGTCAGATTTATGAGTCAGCTCTGTGGATCTCAGAAAGTTTTATTGTCACCTTACTGGATCCTGAGCTTTTGATCTGCTTTCCATGGTGAGTTGTGCTGCTTCCCCCGTTCAGAAGATGAAACGCCTGTTTTCTGGCAACCTGAGCAAAGCAATTTCCCTGGCAGTGATCCTTAACCGCTCTGGCCTCTCCAAGGAGTTGCACATCACTTGTTCGGAGAAAGAAAGGAGGCTGATGGAAATAACAGTTGGCCACAGAACGTTTGCCTCCACTTAACAGCTGACATGAAGTGTGCCAAACACTGGATGTAACATGTGCAGCACAGCTTACATATTTTTTTCTTAAATGTAAGAAAATTTACATGCGATGGCCTTCTTCTGTTTTTCTGGGTTGTATAATTAGCAGCAGATGTAAACATAATAAAATACTGAGCTTGTAATGTGATGGCTAAAAAACTGCTTTTTAATTTTTTTTACACTTTTTGTTTAAAGACAGATTTATACTTGGCGATAATATCTGTATCATCTGGATAATTTTTTTTAAGAGTAAAGAGATGCAAACATAAATCAGAACCAAAATATATTGTAATAAATGTCATATGCATTAAATGTAAGAATTTTCTTCAAGAGTTATTTCCATAATTTAATACACTATTTGACTACAAGGAAATGTTTTCTTTTCTTTGTTTGTTTACAAAATAGCAATATTAAATTGTGGTACAAATTTGATTAATGTGGCAAAACATCATACTGGAGATCCATGTTATAAGTGTCCTTCAAAAACACCTAGGCAACAAATAGTTTCAAAAGTATTAATCTGTGTAAACAAACTCTAAAATTGCAGGTAGTTCAGTCAAAATGTATATAAAAAAAGACAAAATAATAATAAAAAAAATCATTCTGACTTAAGGATCTAACCACTATTCTTGCAGAAATACAAGTCCATTTCAGTGCTTCAGCAAAACTCAATTATTTTTAATGATGTCTTTGGTAACCATATTCTAACATTGAAAGTTTAAAGTCAGGCAAAACAAAAAATGTCCCGCCTTCACCTACAAACAGACCTGCATTTTTGATTTAAGGTTCAGTTGGACGGCATTGAGGAGGGCAATACTGACCTCTAAAAGTATGCTATTTTGGCCGTTATTTCAAAGCTGTGTTAATGGAACGTGTCTGTCAACATTTTCTCTTCCCAATACACACAGACTAATTTGAAGTCGGAGGAGTGGTTTCAGAACAATACAGTCGGGTCAGGTTACCCGAGGTAAACCACACATGATGATCGAGTGTTTTGTTCCCGAACAATGAGCGACTCAGCTGTCAACACCAGTCCATTGACCACTGTGGCTTGTGTTTGGCTCAGTAGAGCAGCTGACTCCCAGAGACAGGACCATGTCCAGCCATTATCACTCCCAGCATGGGATCACAGGCAGGCTGGCTTTTGGAAGGAACTTGATGCGTGTTGATCTGTTAAAAGCATTGACTTTTTTTTCCCTCTCAGAGGTGGATTATTTTTCTGATAATCCTTACAGATCGTGCCACAAAAATGAAAGCTAAACTACACAGGGTGTGTATAACATTTTAAAATTAGAACCTTGAGAGTGTGTGGGTTCAGTAGTGTGGAGTTAATTATACACACAAAGTATTAGAAAAAGTATAAGGAAGACTGCATCTATGAATTCAGTATAGTCTGGGTTTGACAATTTCTATAAATCTACAGATTGATTCTGCGGGATGTGAGCAGATAAATATTCAGGAGAGATGCACACAGGTAAAAGGTTGTCAATACATGACCGCATGAATAAACATTGTCTCCTGTCCCACTGCAATTACAGCCTTTAAGCAAGTAGTTGAAGTAATTGATGTCCCAAAATGCACTCAAAGCCATTGAACCAAACTGCAAATTGGGTTTTCACCTACATGATAAGCAAAGATGGCTCGACCACTGGGCATTTTCCCCGTCCTTCCACTAATGGCCTGTTCTGTTTGGGCTCTCATCCATGATGGTTGCCCACATGTGTGTGTGTGCAGCAACATTTATGTAAGCAGCGGGCATCCAGTCAAGTTTAAATGTGCGGTAAAGTACGTGTTTCTGTGGTATACGACTGGGAAAAAATTGTGGAAGTTTTAACTGTATTTTTAGAGTATCATTAACATAAAATCGGATATGGAAATGCCAAATGTTATTGTATATTTCATGTTTTTTTTTTTTTTTTCTGGGACAAATACCATTAGAAGTACTGTTTTTTAAAAGATTTTTGGTGAAAATTTTACAAAATTATTCAGCCTCCTCTTATTAATCAGTGTCAAAGCCCTTATTTGCAATCACAGCAATCAATATCTTTGCTAACAAGGTTTTTCCATGTCTCCGGTGGGATTTTGAACATCCCATCAACAATCAAGATCTCTGAGGTTAGAAGACTTCCTCACTATCAGTCTGGATGTCCCTCAAATGTGTAATAGACGCTGTATATGCAGCTTGAGAAGCTAAAATAACTGGATGCAATTTTAATGCTGGCTTCCCAACTCTGTATCAAAGCTTTCTAGGACAAATAGACTGAAATCTACACTCCCTATAATCTACCAATTAGTGGTTTGTATAAGAGCTTGTAAAAGTGCTTTTAGACAGAAATGCATCACAAATAAAGTCCAGAGAGGAAAAGCTTGTTTGGAGTAAGCCATCAAACTGCCAAAGGGTTTCCCAAGTAATCATTTATAGAGCTTGGAGAGAATCATTTTGGTTATTCAAAAATCTTTTTTTTTTTTTTTTTTTTTTTTTAAAACAAGCAGATTTTTTTTGTTAAAATTAACCAAGCTCAATAAGAAGTAAAACCATGTTTGCT
>CAEFZX010029596.1:0-54179 GCA_903066825.1 Alfaro cultratus
AAACTTGGACATTGGAGTTAGAAGTCAAATTTTCAACATTTCCAGAATTTCAGTTTTCTATCTGCAGTGGCTCTAATACGGGTTGTACTTTACTCACCGATGGCTGGAATAAGGTTAACTGTCTTTAGGTTTGCTGTAGCCTGGAGGATATTTTCAGGGAACTCTTGAGACCTAAAAGCAGCCATAGAATAAATTAGAATAGATCATTTATGTGAGCTCATTTGCTCTGATGTACACCAGTAAGGTAAGATACCCACACATCAACCAGCAGCACAGACTCCCCCCAGTGTCTGCTTCTGATCAGCTCCAGCAGGTACTGGGAGTCTGGCGTGGAAATGTTCAGGGAGTCCACGACGTAGAGGTATTGCTACAGAAAACAGGAGGTCAGAGTTATCAAAAAAATATTGAGACAAGTGATGGGCAAGACTAGCTGAAAATGTAGCCGCACTAACCCAAAAGTGACTAACACTGACATTATCCGAAGCTAAAGCTACAGCGCTAAACTCAAGATTATATCTACCAAAACGCTTCAGCAACAATGTCATTTTGACATGATTTACAAGTTCTATAATATAAAGAAATACAATAACAATTCTCTTTGTTTTATTTTGTGTGAAACTAAATTATTGGGAGAGAAAACGTTAGGAGAGGAAACAGAACTACTGCGCAAACGGTTTTCACCCTCTTCAAAATAAGAGCATGACTACTTCAAGAACTAACGGTCGATAAAAATCTCAACAAAGATGTCGAATTTTTCTCAACCGAAAGTTTAAGAAACAGGGAAGCCAATTCAGAATTTATCCAGAATTTTTTTTATTATTATTTTCAAAGTTAGCGAAAGTGCTAAACGCAAATTTTGCTCAGCTATTAGCACATTAGCTAAGGTTTGTTCCCTCCACTGGAGACAACAAATGACACCGCGATTGTTTTTGTGTTGCATACTGCTCGATTAAAAATTAAATGATTTTTAAAAACAGTTATTCTGCAGTCTAATAGGAATTGCCACTAAATAATGTAGCGCAACAACTTAATGCAGAATAAATTGAATACAATCTACATTTATTGCCAACAGAATCCTTTGTTGTACTTGTTGAAGAACAATCCATCAACCTCTGTTTGCACACATGACCTGGTCAGCATTAATAAACTCCATATTTTTAACATAAGTTACAGACATTCATTATTTTTCATGCAACAGCTGACAGTACTACACCCAACTGAAATGAATATCATTTTTACCTGAGCCATCTTGGAGCTTAGTGCCACTTTCAGCCCCTGCACTCGTACTTTCATGGGTAACATGTAGTAGTAACTGTTGGGTCCTCTTGGCCCATGAGAAACTCCGCCTGAGGGGAAAAAAACAATGTGAATCCTTCTAGATCACATCAGTAAAGGAAGCTGCATCTGAATTTATGGCTCAGCAAAGAAGTTAGCCATCTTTATAAGTGCAACAGTTTAGTTTAAGTGGAGGGAATCTATTTAAAAACTAAATTAAACAGCAGATGAAGCTACCTCCTCTCCACAGCGGCGATCGGATGCTTCCATGGCGAGCTCTTCCGCTTCCTTTTTGTTTCCATGGCTTCCTGCCTCCGCCTCGCACCTCTGACCTCACCTTTGTGTTAGCATGACTCTGTGAAATGTTAAAATAAAGTTAGATTATTAGTCGTTTCTATCACAGCCAAGAAAATAAACTTAGAAAAACAAACTAAAGAATTTTTTAAAATAGATTATTTTCTGAAAAAAAAAAAAGTATAAATTACTTTTTAAAATCCACTTTTTGTTTTCAAAAAGTGGATTTTATTTCAATCATCCCTTCTGTGTGTTGTACGACAAAGTATTAGTATTATCAGTGGCGTAATCAAAAGTTTCAAAACCCTCCACCTGACAATGATTTGAAGCTGATGTGTTAAAAGATTTATTGCTTCTTTATCTGTAAAACCGATAGTATAACTTCACAAGATTGTCAACATTCCTTATTTTAATTTTAGGGTATTTTTTTGCAGGCGTCCTCAAAGTTACTACTTCATTGCCCTAATATTATGACTTCATTCTGGTAATATTAAAACTTTATTCTTGCATTATTTAAACTTTATTGTTGAACGACTGTATACTTGTAATATTATGACCCAGATTTTTGGTTGAAATTTTTAAACCAATTAGAAAAATTAACTAATTAATCATGACAGTGAGAAAAAAAGATGTAGCTAAACTTCTGGTTTCAACTGTATTTAACTTACAATTCTTTTGTAATTTCTCTGCCAGGTTTCAACAGCGTGTAGAATATCAAGCCTGTATTAGAAAAACAAAGGTCAGTTCAAACCTGCAGTGGTCTGAGAATCTTAATTCAGCATGATGAAAGGTTTCTACATACCTCGGAGTCACTGCAAAGACATCAGGGTGGAGTTCAGTCAGACCCAACGGTTCGCTGTCCTTACTCTCCAGAGTGTCCACCCACGTCCGCACGGGGCTCAGGTGAGCAGGAAGTGCCGCATCGCACTTCCTGATTAGAGGAAGGGAGCAGTCTTCTGGAGGTGGAAGACGCCCTGCAGGAATAAACGAAACAAGTGAAGAGAGAAAAATTAACATGTTTGTGTTAACCAGCTGTTAAGATCGAAGTCATTTAATTAACCTCCATGTTAGACTTACTTAATCTGTCAGGATCCACAAGATTAGAGGGAAGGAGTAAGTTTGGAGGTAGAGCGCTCTCACTGGAGAAAGACGAGGCAAACTGAGGAGAGAGAAAATAAATAATAAAAACACTGAAATACTATATAAAGAAAAACACGTTTTAAAATGTAATCAAACACTTTTAGCTGCAGCTGAATGCAAGGATACTAGATGAGCAGACTTCATAAAAACACATTTTGCTGGACAACAGCAAAACATTATTGTTATTTTGAAACCATTTTCAAGTAATATAATAGTAATGACAAAATAATGGAAGAAAACTTAAATATCAAAAATAAATAAACAAAACAACAGAAACAACTAATTAAATGAATTATAAAGTCTCTGTAAACGAAAGTGTCTTTTAAAAAAAAGCAGCTACTTGAGACCAAAGGACCAGACTGAAGATTTTTGCCATCCAGTTTTTGGTAGAACGAGAGAAAAGAGAAAAATAAATCATGGAAATCGAAATTATGGAGATACTGTTAATTCATCATGTGATTAATTGATTTATTCCGACAGGCCTAACAATGCACATATTTATTTAAACTATCCAGCTGTAGAGTTCTTTGAATCTGAGCATGCCATTTTAGTAACTGTACAGTATTTTTACTATGCTGTAAGTTTGTTCATACTCTAAAGTCTGTTATCCTTGTATTGTTTAACCTTAGCATGAATCTGCTGAATAGGATACTTTATCTGACCCTGATTTCTGACTGCTATTGAGACCAGATATTCACTTAAAATGCATAAAAAGACTCTTAATATTATTTTTGTCCTTTATGTAAAATTAAATCGGACTAAACCTTTTCTGTCATGGTCAACAGCAGGTTAACTGTGTTATCTTTCTCTCATTTTTACTACATGTGACGGTAATAACAGACGGACTGCAGCATGGAGACCGCTAGCTGGGAATAACTCACCCTTCGAGCCGCTCCTCTGCTGAAAACCAAACAAGAGAAACGAAGCATGTTCTTTTCTTCTTATTCTACGAACATAAACTTTTATCCCTGTTACATTTAAAAACTCCAAGTTACAGCAACAAACATGATAAAGGGAGGCAGCAGGAAAGGTCGTGCGACAGCCTTTTCCGTAAGCTGAGATAGAGGCGCATATTGATGACGTTTATGGAAGTTCAGACATGCGCAGTTCACAAAAAGTCTTTTTTGAACAAGCGTTGTTTACAAATAATACAATAACAAGCTATATTCGAGAATAATACAAAGTACAAAACTCAGAATGTACAGAAGACAAAAATAAAGATTTAAATTTATATATAAAATTATTGTTAGATGTTCAAATAAAATTATTGATAAAGTTGAATTAGAAAGAAAAATGGAAATTACATTTCTAGGGGGTGTTATTAGACCACAAAATCTGCTGGAAAACACAAATTATACTATTTAGGATTATTCATAGCACAAGTAGGACTTTGTGAGCATTCTTTTAAAATCAAATATATTGAAACACTGTGATTTGGTTCAGTTCAAAACTGCACAATTTACGTTTAAGCAAGACCACAAAGAGCTTCAAGAGAATCTTCAAAATATGTTCTGTGACAGGTAGAAAGGTTATAAACTTAAGAGAGCATGAGGATAAAAAAATATATAAAAACATTCCAGCATGTCCATTCAGCAGGAAAATAATAAGTATATGTGTATGTGAGGTGGATTTATGGAATGTATTAAATTATTAATTGAAACAATGTAAAGATATGAATCAGCTTTTTAAAATGAAGATACAAAAAAGATGATTTTAAATTGTTATAAGATGGAGGATGGAAGACGATGGTAAATTTTCTTAAAGACAAAGTAACATGTCTGTAAGAGTCAGAATTATTGCTGGTTGGTAGATGGTTAAATACTTATTTTGTGCTAGAAAATGTTAGTTAAAAATCATACAAGGTAATTTTCTGGATTTTTTTATTTCAGATTTGGTGTTTCAAATTCAAAATTCTTTATTGATCCTAAAGAAAAATTAAATAGCCGGAAAGGGAAATTAAATTAATTGTACATTTCACAGTTAAAATATGCCTACGATGTAAATAGCAAATCTCTCCATTTTTTGTAAGTAGGAAAACTCAAAAAATTGTCAGTGTATCAAAAAAATTGTTAGCTAGAATGACAGAAAAAATTGCAGAAGTCATGGAAATTAAAGAGTTTTATTTATGATTTTTAATTATTCTGTTTACTGTAGTGTATATGAACACATGTAAAATAAACCAGAGATGTGAAAATGGTACAAAAGCTACATAATACATTTATATCATTGCCAACACTTTTGGACAGAACTGTATGCCGTACTAATAAAGAAACTACTTTTCTGTTATTGAGGGGGGAAAACAAGCAATTCAATAAAATCATCATTTATGCCTTTTATGTTAGAAGTTACAACTCAGTTTAAGCTAAAATCTGAAAATATGTATGTTTTACTATTTCATCCGACGATCCTTTGATTTCAGAGAACAGGCAACAAACGATTTAAAACTTATGATTCTTTTTAAAATAGAATAAAAGCAATTTATTGCACAATGTTATCCAAGAGTTTCAACATCAAAACAACTATATAACGAATGAAATAGTATTAAAAAAGTTTTAAAATGCCATAAAATATTTTGAGAAAGTATTGTATAAAAAAACAAAATATAAAAAAAAAATTGTTTTAGCATATTATAAAACAACTGAAAAAAATATCCGTTACAATGCATTTCGGCCAAACTGCAAACGGTTTTATGTACAAAAATATACAGAACACACACAGGAACAATGGTCACAATAAATAAAGAAATCAAGCAAAATATTAAACCTACAGAAGTAGACACATGCAAGTGCTCCCGTGTCTACACAAGGTTGGAGAAAAAGTACGTTGAGCCCTTCAGGTAGTTTTCATCTGGAACATCAAGGTCCATTTTTGCTGTTGGGAACCCAAGCCTAGTGGTTGTGTTGTATTTACTCTTCAGAAGAGCTTGTTTGGGGAAAACAGTGACAAAGTATCCTCCTGAACCGTCAGGGTCATTTTGAGGTAAACCATGCATACTGTGATCTCTGCTACCATCTGGCAATCGTCTGCTGTTTCTGGGGTCAACATAAACCCCAGGAGACGGGATCCATTGTTGATGGTTAGATTGTGCCCGGAGGTCTGGTTGGGAACCCCTAGCTCTAAGCACATGGTCTCTCCCTGTGAAATCATCAATGTTGAGATCTGAACGGTTAAAATCAATGTATTGGTGTAAAGCATGATCCACTGCAGGGTAGCTGGACCTCACATTGGTTTTAGTAAACTTTTTATTAAGTCGAATGTCTTGATCTATGTCTAAGTCGGGTCTTTTCAAACTCATACCTGCCATATCTGATCTGCGATTCTTATATGAGGCTCCCTTGAAATTTATGGGAGCATTGTCAATGTTAAGATCTGGAGATCCTAGATGAGGACTACGTATGTCTATCAAAGAAGAATTCATACCCATGTGTGCACCAATTAAATCTCCTTTCATTCTTGGGTCAGGGAAGTTCATTTCTGATTGTCCAATGTTGCCATTTACTCTCAAATTACGTTCTTTTGCACTCATCTTTGGAGCATTTATTCCATATTCAGCTAGATCTAAAGCCGGCATACTAAAATCAGAATCTCTCTGCTTTGGTCCTGATATTTTTGGACTATTCCCAGATATACTGGGCATGTTAAGGTCACTTGTTAAGTTAGAATTGAGGCCTTTTGGCATCTTCATTTGGGACTTTTTTACATTTGCACCAGATAAACCAATATTGCCACCTGGAGTGTTAATATCCAACTTGGGAGCTTGGAGGTTGACGTTTGGTGCACCAAGCTTAAAGGAGTTAACTCCACCTTTCATGTTTGGAGCTTTCAGATTCAGTTCTGGAGAATTGAGGTCCGGATTTAATTTCAGATTTTGTCCCTTTGGTAATTTAGCATTAACATTTGGTGAGCTGAAATCAAGTTTAGGGTCCTCTAGCTTTGGATTAGAAAATCCCACATCAGGATTTTTCAAGTTTGGCAGTTTAATTGGTGAAGTACCAAAATCAACATCTGGAACATCAAAATCGGGTATGGAGGTTCTGAAGTCTTTCTTTGGTAAACTCAGATTGGGAGAATCAAGTCCACCTTTTATTTTTGGAATATTAAGGTCAGAGGCATTTAATTTTGAACCTGAAAATCCAACTTTGGGCATTTTCAAATTATACTTATTATGATTCCCTGATGGGCTCCCAAACCCTACATCAGGCATTTCAAAGCCATTCATCCCACCCTTGACCTTCGGAGCTCTGACACTAAAATCTGGTGACTTGAGATCTGCATTTAAGTCTAAATTTGGTCCTTTTGGTAATGTACCTGAAAGGTTCATTTTTGGCATCTTGAGTTTTCCTGATGGACCTTTAACATCCCAATCAGGACCTTCAATGTCAGGCATGTTTAGCTTTCCTGATGGCATTTCTAAGATAGGCCCATCTATCTCTGGACCTGAAAGATCCAAGTTAGGCATCTTCAGGTTGGGCTTTTTGAATTTCCCAGAGTGGTCAGGCATGTTCAAGTCTAGATCAGCTTTAGGTGCTTTAAGGTTAAGATCAGGTGCATTTACATCTATATCTGGACCATTTAGGCTGCCGTCAAGTTCAGGTGTTTTGATGCCTGGGAAGTTAAATTTGGGCATTTTCATTTTAGGCATTTTAAGCTTTCCTTTGGGTGATCCAATGTTGACATCTGGTGCATTGATATTTAACTTGGGAGCCTTAAGGTCCATGTCTGGCAAGTCCACATCAGGAGCATTTATCCCACCTTTGATCTTTGGTGTTTTGAGACTCCAATCTGGTGACTTCAGATCTGCATCTAGGTTTAAATTTGGTCCTTTTGGCAATGTACCTGAAAGGTTCATTTTTGGCATCTTGAGTTTTCCTGATGGACCTTTAACATCCCAGTCAGGACCTTCAATTTCAGGCATTGTTATGGTGCCTGAGGGCATGTCTAAGTCAGTCTTTGGGCCACTGAGGTCTAATTTAGGGGTTTTAAAGTCACCTCTGACATTAGGTGCATAGACATCCAGATCAGGTGATTCCAGGTCCAATTTCGGACCACCTATCGTTGGACCTGAAAGGCTCAAGTCAGTGATGTTTAGGTTGGGCTTTTTAAATTTCCCAGATGGACCTGAAATACCCATATCTAAATCTGGGACTTGAATATTTGGCAAATCAAATGTGGGCATCGTAAATTTAGGAGCCTTGTATTTTCTAGTTGGACTTTTGACACTAGCACAAGGAGTATCAGTGGCCAAATTTATTCCCTTCAAGTTGACTTTGGATAAATGAGCATCAGATGCAGACATGCCACTTTTTATCTTAGGTGTTTTAACACTAAAATCAATTGTTTTATCAGCACCTAGACTTTCACCCGGGCACTCCATATTAGGCAATTGGACTGACCCACATGGAGTATCCACATTGATATTTCCTAGGTCCATTTGAGGTAGTGTCCCAGACAGTCTAAATTTTGGTGATTCCACAAGACCAGATGGATCATCTAAATTTAGATCTGGGGTTTTCAGTCTTTTGGAATGCTTCAGACTGAGTTTACCTTTGGGAAATGTTGACATTCCATCTGGTCCCATAACCTCTATATCATGATCTGGAAGGAACGCATCTGAACCTTTTGAGGCCAATCCTGTACCCAGAACGTTTTCAAGATTTGGCATTTTCAGACCACCAGCTTCAGTCATGCCATTTAAATCATCTGGTAATGTCCCAGAGAGATGGTAATCTCCAAGATGAGACTGTGGATTTCTAGCATCAAGACTTGATCTTGCCACCAGGGTGTTACCAGCAGTAGGTCCATTCAAACTGCCACCAAGTGGTGGAAGGTTCAGATTGGTGCCATCCGTCAGATCTCTGACCTCAAACTGAGAATCTGCATCAGGATCTGCACTCAGCGATGTGGATTTTAGAAGTCCAAAGTCAACTCCAAGGCGAGGCAGCCCCATGTCACGCTTTAGGTTGACCTTAGATGAGGCGGCTTTGCTAGCAGCAGATGAGTCATCTTTCACAAACCTCTTTATTTTGGCATTGTAGAGTTTAGTATAGGAATCCATCAGCATCTAGAAATTGAAGGTAAAACTAGTTGATTAGAATGTAATGTCCAAGGCATCGATTTTAAGCTATCAAGTTCAACGTACTGTCTCTGGATTTCTGGCACACTGATCCAAATTGTCGACACTCTTGCTCAGGCAGCTTCTGGTAAGAACTTTGACCTTGTCATCAAATGGCTCCATCAGTTTCAGAACATTTATCACCTCCTCTTTTGACAGCCGATTAAAATTTATCGTTGCTCCCAAAATTTCATCCCCTAAGAAAGAAAATAGATATTTGTGTAAATATTGACTCATTTGTTCAATATGGAGGGGTGGACACATTGGCTAGGGCCATTGTTCTCCACCTGTGATGCGTTGAAGCAAATAAATAGTTTAAACTCTACTGATGTCCTTTGAGCTTTTTCACCAAAGCTCTGCTCTGGCCAGTTAGGCAACATTAGCAGACAAGTTAGCAATAGTCAACAATAAGAATCCACTAGTTAGGTGTGGAATAACAAATTTAACCCTGTTGAGGGCGATATACTATTGTAGCACATGATGGGTCACTGAAATATGGTGGGTCTCAACATGGTTATATTTGGTGCATTAGCATTAGCTTTCAAGCTACTTCAACTAAACCACTAGCACAGATAAAGCAGGAGATTGGACCACCTCATGACATAAGTCACATTTACTTCTTGGCAGAGCACAGGTAAGAGTTAAAACGCACTGTTAAATAAACAGTGTACGCAACTATTTATTGAATTAATAATTTCAAATGTGTGATTTTTTTTGTCTTTCGAGCTTTTATTTTGAAGGTCCGATATTGTGTTCCGCTCCCTCACATAGTCAAGCGTTGTGAGGGTAACTTATATTTCGAAACAGTGCTGGTGTTTTGTACATATTTCCTCTTTTGTTTTAAACATGACGGGATATTGTTCAGAAAATATTCTCAATTGTTACTGTAACACTTCGCTGCTACTTTGACCGTAAATGTAACTTTTAATGTACCCTTTTCGTGGCCAATGGTTGCCATTTCAAGCCCTCTTGTGGCGAGTTATTGTAATTACGTTTTATTAGTTTATGTTTCACAGATGACTTTTTGCACATGTAGAAACCAGAACTGTATATAAGACCAGAAGACAGCTGATTTATGTTTTTATTATCTTCAGCAGGGATTGGTTACTGGAAATGGACGTTACAGTTGTTTGTTTTATATACTTTTCTATCCACTAAGTGGCTCTGTTTTATTTAACTATTACACTCAGCATGTTTTTAATTGTCAATCTTACGACAACAATCTGACTTTTGAAATGAGGACAAGAAGTAGTGAGAGCTCATACCTTCCTTCAGGTTGTGGGAGGAATCGGTAGCGCTGGAAATGACCAGCGCCCCGTTCTCCATCTCCTCCAGGGTCAAGGCCTTAGAGAGGCTCCGCTCTCTTCGATGTGTTGCCTGCACACAAAATATTATTTAATTAGTGTCCATGATTATCCACAAATTAAAAAGTAAACAAGCACTGTTGCATCATTGTATTTTCTTACCATATTTTTGATGGTTGTTTGTAGATCTAAACCTAGAAAAAATAATAAAAGTAGTCAATGGATGTCATAGAAATATGATCAAACTCACCACAAATGACAAAACTTTAGCGTCTTCAAAACGTAAAGCATGTTGCCTCTATAAAAGCTTAAATCTTGGCAGCAGGTGGTGCTTTTTTTTTTTTTTTTTTTAAAAAGAAGCTTTACTGAGGTTTTCACTCAAAAAAAGTAGAAAAATACATGTGTGTGTCTGCCCAAAACATATTAGAAAATCTCAAAGACTTAAGGACTAACATGTATTTTTCTTCTTTTTTTACTATGTGTATTTAGATAAGCAACACCCAGGAAACTTTGTAAGTATGTAAGTTATGCCTTTTAGCCGCTGGGCCGTTAAAGGAAACCAGAAACCGGTTCCTGTTGAGTACAACTGCTCTTTTTAGGCGTTTCTTTATTGTCAGCAAACAGTCAGAGAAACCATACAGACTAGGACAGCAGACCTCCTGGCGCATTATGTTGTTTCATAATCACACAAAATGAACTGGACGAGTTTTTATATAAACAACATTCAGATAAACTTCTTACTTATTGTGCAACAAATAAAGTAAAGCTGAAACATCTTTCTTTATATCTTGCAAGAAAGCATTAAAACAAATGCAAACAAAATGGCTAAATAAGTCAAAAACTGAATTTGCATTTAATTGACATAAATAAAAAAAATTTAATGCTCATGTTGATTTCTTAGCAGAGCCTAAACGTATGACAAACATTCATGTGATTTCTTTTAGAAACTTTAAGAATTGGTCGTCAGGGCTTCCTTTGTCAGAACCAGTTTCGAGTTTTGTGCCACTATTGATTCATTTTATTTAGTGATGTCGTTTCTATCAGTGTTTACCTTGTGTGGTTTATTGGCTTAGTTTGTTAGTTTTCCTTTTGTTTAAGTTCCCTGATTGCTCTGATATTGTTTTTTGAATGTACTTGTTTTAAGCTATTATTGCTCAGTAGCTCAGTTATAAATGTTTGTCAGTTAATCTGACTCACTTGTTTTTTAATCCAGTAATCACCTTCCCAGCTTATAAACCTCAGTTATCTGTTAGTTCTTTGTCAGATCCTCCCTTTTCCCTCTGCATCACTTGTTCTTTGGCTTCTACTGTTTTCGTCTCTGTGTCTCTGGTACTTTTGTGTTGTTATTGTTGATAGTTTCCTAGATTAGATAAGATTTTTGTTTGTTTATATAAAGTCACTTTTTCTGCCTGCTGCTTCCTGCATTTGGGTTTACATAACTATTAATGGCATCTTTACGACATTCCAAAGTTCCCACACTGCTCATTTAATATGTTGTTGTTATGTTTTAAGACATAATGATTTTGGACACCTTTATGTGCAGTTACCATTCAACATAAACTAAATAAGACTGAACAATAGATTCATAAAATCTCTTACTACTAAATATTAGATGGAACTTGACATTAACTGCCATTTTCTCAAAATTCCTCAGTAATCAGTTTACAACTTTAAATACCAGATATAAAATCCTAAAATCACCTAAAGAAATAAAATGTAACCATCACCGAAACACAGATGCAAAACTGATAAAAAGACACACAGATTATCCGGTTTTTAGTGAGTTTAACCAGAATTACCACTTTTAATTTCTAGAGAAAGTGAAGAGGTGGAGAAGAGTCTGCAGGTGTGTGTAAATTAATTATATCTTGAAAACCAAAATTAGCAATGAAAAAAAGAAAACATGAATTACTGGAACATACTTTCTACTTTTACTTGAGCATTATTATTATTATTATTATTATTATTATTATTATTATTATTAGGTATCACTACTTTTATTAGAGCAAACTTTCTGAATATTCCACCCACTGTGAGTAATGTCAATAAATAAAGAGCAAACATGTTTTAACCAAAAATGCACCAGATACAGACACAAATCTACAGCTTATATTGAAGTGAAGCCTCTTGTTTTCACACCAGCTTTGTTTTTGTCTTATTTTCTGTTTGTTGAGACATTTAGACATCATGAAGATACAGCAAACTATTCACATCGCCACTGGAAGCTGCTTATTCTGCACATTAACTACTGTTTTGTACAGAAAAAAGCAGATTTTCAAACTTTTTTCTTATTTTGTAATCATCATATTTTTTTAAAAGTCCAATCTACTATTTAAAATACCAGAATTTGCATATAAAGTTACATTGCTGTCTACCTAATGGCAATAATTTTAAATATATGCAATACTCGATTAGTCTTTTTTACAAAATACTGGAATAATTTTTTACACGGCAAAAACCCAAAATCTTGCCAAGTTTTTTTTGGTCTAGTTCCTAGTGAAAAAATATTAGCACACTTTAAATAACACAAAACTAACTTACAGGTAACAGAGTGAGAAATGGCAGTAAATTATTCCTTCATTTTGATTTAAAAAAAGTACTGGTTCCATTGACAGATTATTTCACATTTTTCCTTTGATAAATGAAATAATCTGCCAGTGGAACCTGGACTTTTTCCATTAAAATTAAGAAAGTATTTACTTAAAATAAGCTGCTATTTCTTGCAGAAAAGTTACGTATAAGTTGGTTTTGCCTTATTTCAAGTGTACTAAGATATTTTCACTAGAAAGTGAACCAAAAATATTTGGTAAGACTTGGTGTTTTTGCAGTGTGGACAGCTACTTTTCACTTTTACTTGAGTTGAAAGTAGTGATACTCTTATGGAGATGGACTTTCAGCAACTCTAAGCTCTTCTGAACATTACACAATGTTGTGAAGATGTTTATCTGTGGCTAACTGCTGAAACCCGCTGGATGACATACAGCATGCCTGAAACAGAGCCCTGATCTCATGCTGGTTTGACAGAAACTGCCTCCATGCCAGAAACTCCAACACCTGGAAAGCAGCTTTCTCACCTCCAAATTCATCAAAGCATCAACAAAGCCCATGCAGCACAATCCCTGAAAAAGTTAATATATAAACTTAGTAAAATTAAAAGCCAAGCTGACCTGGGGATCCATCCGGCCGTTCCAGGTGGAAGTTGAGTCCGTGCTGACAGCTCACCTGGCTGTCACTGAGAGGAGCACCTGTCAGGCAGGTGGATACTCCTCCTGAAGCAGACAAACAGGTTGGGCCTGGAATGTCTTGCCACCATGTGGAGAACCGCCACTTCATCCTCCCTCCTGCAAACACGCCTTAACTACAACACACCTGCGTCTCACATGCATGCAAACACAAAGCGGACGCTGCGGCGCGGGAATAAAGTATCAGTTTGACCCACTTTCCACCAAGCAGCATCTCATCTTTTTATTGTTATTTTCACAACAGGTAGACACTTTTTGGGGTATGATAACGGCGGACAGTAAAGAAAACAAAACCCAAACAATCCTCCTGACAACATGAGTGGTGTGAGAAGAATGTTGACCTGAGCCAAGGGAGCGGCGGCGGGCGTTCACCGGATGACTCATACTCCTTACAGGCACAAAGACTGCTGTCTGAGCAAATCTGGGAACAAAAACAAGAGTCCCGACCCAAACCTACAGGTATCACTGCGGCGCAACATCACTTCTGATGATATAATAGGAAATAATGATTACCAGACACACCCCACTGGAACAAACTGGGTGGATGGCTGTGTTTACACCCCGGGGGCCCCTTGTTCTTAGTAATCACATGCAAATAAAAAGCACTTGTGAAGCTGTTCCTTGGCATAATAAGTAAGGGAAACAAATCTGACAGTCATTGGTTCAATGTTTAGTTTGAGTTGCAATCAAAAGGTGGAAATGTTTACTTTAACAGGGCCGATTATTCTTCCGTGAACAAGTTAAGATAGGTCTGGATCATTATATTTTTTGCACAAAATCACTCTAGATATGAGATTCTAGTCTGGTCAGTCCTGCCTTTCAGGACCAAAAGGCCTCATGTCACTTTAAATACAAATACGCTGCTGCTGACCACGACGCCCAACTCAACGTTTACAATCGCACATGAAAACAGATGCCTAGTTATTCAACAATACATCTCTGAAAAAGCAGAAGTGGAGCCTCCTTCTCAACCTACAAGAACGCAGCAAGTGGTTTCTGGATGATAAGTCAACAACAAAACACTCGTCTTTTCCAGCAGCCATTGTACAACGGATATCTTTTATAAGTCTGTTGTTGAGAGCGCCATCTCTTCTGCTGTCATCTGTTGGGCAGCAGCAACCTAAAAATGGGACCTAAAAAGACTCAATAGCCAGAGGAAGAAGGCCGGTTCTGTTCTGGGAACAACTTCAGAACGACTGGAGATGAAGGTGATTTTACATAAAATCAAGAAAATTATAGGCAATGCTGAACATTCTCTTCCCGAGACTGCCATAGAAAAACACAGTGTCTTTAGTCAGAGGCTTCTTCAAGTTAGCTGTAATACAGACAGCTACAGGAGCTCTTTTCTGCCCACAGCCATTAGCACCTACAATAACTCTGAAAATGTTTAATTATTACAAGTTACAACAACATTTAATTTTCTTTTGAGATGAATAAAGTACTTTTTAATTGAACTAAACTGAATACTGCGCTAAAACCAAATGGCCATGTGTCCTGGAGCTCAGCTTGGGTTGCTAGGTAACTGGAGGAACTCTGCTGGGGTTGCTAGGTAACTGGAGGAACTCTGCTGGGGTTGCTAGGTAACTGGAGGAACTCTGGATGTGTTTTTAAGCGTTTTGAGTTGTTTTTTAGAAGCAGTAGAAACCCAAATGTTAGTATAAAAACATAATAGGTCCCTTTTTAATAATGTCAGAGCAACTGCATCTGATTGAAGAAGGCAGACGGAAATCTTATGAGATAATATTTTAGTATATTTATTACAAAGTCAGTTTGACAAACTGGGATGTCTTCCTCACCATACCAGTAATATAAACTGGAGATAAATCCCCAGAGTTATACAACAATCCTTCAGATCTTACAAAGTGCAGTGATGTATTCCTGAGTATCTCATCCATGTCCACAAACATTAAAGGTGCTTTTTTCCTTCTGTATTCAAGTTTCTAATATAAAAGTAACATATAAACAGGAAGATGCAGTAAAAAAACATCAGTTTTTCTGAGTTCTCAGTAAAACGTCCAGGATAAAGTAGAAAAGCTGGATTCATTCATCACTTGTTTCTTGATGCGCTAATCTCCTCGCCCACCAACCAGTCTGTGGAAGATGGAAGCATCGTTCTGACAGAGAGCAGCGGGCGAGTCAAACTCTACCACCTTCCCAGCATGCATCACCAGCACACGGTCACAGTCCATGATGGTGTTGATCCTGACGAAACAAACAGATCATGACGACACAATGTTAACGATAGCTCACTGTCGCTACGCGCGCAATGCTGCGACTCAATGCTATCTGCTGGGTCTCCTTTAGTCAGTGGTGTCAAGTTTTAATAAATTAGGGGCCAAAAGTGGCAAAGTTAAGCTACAGGCAGGCCACAAAATTCATTAAGTTAAAGATGCAACATTTATTTTATTGGTTTTTGTTTGTTTGTTTCTTTTACCTGCTCAACAATAAACAATTTTTGTGAAATATTTATTTCATTAAAGGTTCAAAATGTGAACCTTTAATGATAAAGATTCATTATTACAGGTGAACCTTTAATGACGTAAAAGAAAACAGTGAAATCTGAGAACATTTTGACAGAAACAAGTTTTATCCTTGCTAAAGGATAATAATTTAATAAGCTTTATTAAAAGAAAAACAGACATTTTCTTTTTTTTTGCCATCTGTTGTTTTTACTATTCTTGACTTGTGATCAGGGGCCAAACAAAATAATTTCAAGGGTCACAAATGGCCCTCGGGCCACACTTTGTACACCACTACATTAGATAGCATTTTGTCTATAAATTTGAATAATGAACTCAACTTGATACATTGTCTAATAAATAACTAGAATAAATCTGAATATGTTTGATTGGATTTATCAGGGTTATTTATAATAGTTTTAGGTTTTTGTTGTAGTTTAGTTTTTATGAGTTATAGTAGTGGTTTTAGTTTTTTCATAGTTTTGTTGACTTTTATACGCATTATGTATACATAATGTTATGGATACTCAACAGAAGATGCCATTTAAAAAAAAATAAATTATTGTTGAACAATCAACTGACTCTAGTAACAAATAGATTCATAAACACAAAAATGAAGGATAATATATCTATAATTTCAGTTTTAGTTTTATAAACACCCAATATAGTTCCGGTTAGTTATGGTTTTCCCCATTAATTACCGTTTTTATGTCAGCTAACAAAAATATTTCCTCCATTTTAGTTTCTGCTATTTGGTTAGTTTTATTTAACCATAATAACCTTGGTATTCATGTGTCTAAATTTGACGTTTGGCTCAACAGAAATAAACTGAACTGAATTTCTGCAGGTGTTGTCTTAAAACAAACACTTGTTTTCACCAAAAGTTAGTCCCAGATTTTTTTAACGTTCAGTAAGATTTCACAGTATGTTTTAACTTTTAATGCTCAGTTTTTCCTGTGGGTGAAAACTTTCTGATGAGATTACTCTTACATTTAGAGAAGATGATTTGAACTGAAATTAAACTGATGGAAATTGAAAGAGAGTCCTGCTTGGTTTTTGGTAAAACATTGAATAAACAGAAAACATGAAGCACTAAACAGTCTGTACAGACAAATAATAAAAATTATATTTAGTTAAGGATGTAGTTATGGCGACCTCTGGTGGACAGATCCAACAGTGAGATGTGGTTCTGCTGAGAAGAAGAAATTAAACTATAATTTAATTCCAACACCACACTCTGTGGGATTAAATTGTCTTAATCTGGTACCAAATTGGGGGACAGAAAATGAAATGACAGAGCGTCTATCTAACCTGTGGGCTATAGTGAGCACCGTTTTGTCCTGAAACTTCTCTCTAATCGTCTGCTGCAGCAGTTTGTCTGTCTTCTGGTCCACGCTGGCTGTGGCTTCATCGATACAAAGAACCTTCATGAAGGAAAGAATCAGCATTTTACTCTTAAATATTCACATCTGATCACAAGGGTTTCCAGAGGAGCAGGAACCACTAGAAACTTGGTAATGATTGTGTAAAAACAGAAGTAAGAAAAAACTCAAAACAAATTTACAGCCGTTAAAAAAATCAATCAGAATACAATATGAAGCAGGAAATTAGGAATATATGAATATAAAATTGCATGTCAGTTGGCATGATGATAATTTGTTTTAATTTTCTTTTTTCTTGCTTTTACTTTTGTCTATTCAAAATAAATAAATGTGAGACTCACCTTGGCCTGAGTTAGCAGAGCTCTGGCTAGACACAGCAGCTGTCTCTGTCCTGCAGAGAAGAACTTTCCCCGCTCCCCGACCTCGGCGTCCAGGCCACCTGATACCCACAGACCCGAACCGGTGTTTACGTCTACACCAGTCCATCATGGGACAGAGTGAACTTCCTGCCAGTAACGCTCACCCATCCTGCTGACGGCGGCGCTCAGGTGGCACTGATCCAAAACGTCCAGCAGCTGCTGGTCCTGGTGTCTCTCACACGGGTCCAGGTTGTCCCGGACGGTCCCGCTGAACAGGAAGGGATCCTGGGGAATGATGGCCAACCTAGATCTGCAAAACAAGAACGAAACCACACAGAATGATGAGCCTCTATCGCACAGAGATCTATACAGACACTGAGGGAAAAACATTCATCTGATCGGACCTGCTGACCAGTTTTTATCTGATCTGGAGAAAACTGCCAGAAAACTGCAAAAATGTTGAAACACTGAGTTCCTTTAAACCAAAGCTAAAAAACTAATTTGTCTTAAAAAATAAAGAAAATTATAAATATGATTTTAATAAAAGGCTAAAAACCCATTTGCTTTAAAGAATAAAGTGTATAATTAAATAAACACACACACACACACACACACTATAATATAATAATAATAAAGAAACAAAAAAGCTTAAAAATTCCCTGCTGTTAAAAAAAATGAAATAAATAAAAAAGGTTATGAACACTTTTTTATTTATGTACGTATATACATATATGTATATAAAATAATTAAAATTTAAAAAATAAAAAGGCTCAAAACTCATTTGTTTTAATGAACAAAATAAATAAATATAAACTAATTAAATAAAGTAAAATAACACAAACAGGATAAAATCCCATTTGCTTTGGTTTTCTTTTGAAAATAAGTATTTTTAAGTATAATTAAAAAACAAAATTAAAAGATAATTCATTTTATAAATGAATAAATTAAAAACAAAAAGATGGCTAAAATCCTAACCTTCCATCACTTCCCTATTACACCACTGCATTTTTTTGTTGTTATTTTATGTTTTAATCATTTAAGGCACTTTGAATTATTGCCTTGTTGATAAAATATGCTACACTAAAAAAGGCCTCATCTCGTTAATACAGTCATGGATACATAAACACTTGATCGTCACTGCAAAACGTTTCACGGTCCTCCCAGGTTCTGAAGTTCAGACCGACAGACTGGTTCCACGGCGGCTCCAGTCCTACCTCAGCTGGGCGACGCCCACAGAGCTGACGTCCAGCTGGTCCAGGAGAATCTTCCCCCGGCTGAGCTCCACCATGCGAAACAGGGCTAGAAACATGGTGGACTTTCCAGAACCAGTGCGTCCCACAATGCCGATCTTCTCCCCGGGTCGCACCGCCAGGCTGACTCCGTCCAGGGCGTTAGGAAGACCTTGTCTGTAGGCCAGAACCACGTCGCAGAACTCCAGGCAGCCATGTTGGGGCCAGGCGGCAGGCAGCTGGAGGATGAGAAGAGGATTTCCTCTAGTTTTTATGGCTGAGGTTACACTAAAACTCGCTCCTTTAGTTATTTAGTGGTCCTACACTGCAAAAACAGAAAATCTCACCAAGTATTTTTGGTCTATTTGCTTTTAATGCAAATATCTGAGCACACTTGAAATTAGACAAAACTGACGTACAAGTATATTAGCAAGACAAAGGAGCTTGTTTTATATTGATAAAAAAAACAAACTATTTCACTTATAACAAGACATTTTACCAGGTTATCAGTGAAATAATCTCATCAATCTGATCGATATTAATATGTATTTTCCAGGCACATGGTGCCATTTAATGACTCAATCAAGTAACTATGCTACCTTCAGTTGTTATGAAAATGATATATAACAGAAATTTGACTTTAAAGTCAAAGTTTCTCTTAAGATTCTTGACTTTTAAAACTGATATGAAACAATTTACAGTTTCATGTCAGTTTCTCTTAAAAACTCCTGAAACTCCGCCTTCAGAAAGTCATCACCACATCACTCCTCTCTTAATCCTTTAATAGCGTTTTTACAGTGTTTCACTCAGAAGTACCTCATATGATGAGCTCAACAGATCTGCAGTGCTAATTGCTGCTGGCTAGTTTGAAGGAGCTGAGTGGGGGAGTCACAGAAGCTTTTTTTTTTTTTATACTTTTAGGAGTATTTTTACTACGCTGTACTTTTTACTTTTACTTGAGTAATTTCATTATAAAGTATTTCTTCTCTTACTTGAGAAAAATTTCAGGATTTTTCTACCCACTGAATGAAAACAAACATATTTTAACCAAAAATCCACCAGACTCAAAGACACACCTGGGGATTTTGTTAAAGTTTCATACGTTTTATTTTGAAAGAAACTGATTTGGAAAACTGTCCTTTTGCCTGATTTTATTTTGTAAATCTATAAATTATTTCTTCTTAACTTTAACCGTCTGACTATATAATTTTTAAATATTAAATGATTGATAATTTGATCAGTTACTCAGTACCTGAGTAAACTTTTTACCAAACACTTTTTTACTCTTATTTGAGTAATTTCTTGGATGGCTACTTTTTACTTTTATTTGAGTAAAAATATGTTGAAGTAGAGCTACTTGTTCTGCCCACCTCAGTTTGGAGGTACGTTTTGTCTTGTTTACGAACTACTAAGATATTTGCACCAGAAACTAGACAAAAATAGTTGGTTAATTTTGTGTTTTTGCAGTGAAGTGAAGCTCTTACCTGGTCGTTGAGTTGCTGTGGTTCAATTGGTAATTCGGTGGCGTATTCCTCCGTTCTCTCCACACTCACCAGCTGCATTTCCGTCTGTGTGAAGCTGAATATGATGCCAGACAGCAGCTGAGTGATGGACAGCGCATAAGACAGGGACAAACCCAGCAGACCTGAGCAGAGCAACAGCAGCCAGTCAGTCTGAGCAGCAGAAACCGTCTCCTCTACCGCTGTCCGATCTGTCCCACCTGGGTCGACAACACTGTACTGGTGCTGGATGACCGCTATCGCTCCGAGGCCCGTCACCACGGCAACGCCAATCAGCTGCAAGCGGATGTCCAGCCACTGCATGGCGGCGTCGCTGACAAACAGGCAGCGCTGGTACTGCTCCAGACGTTTGTAGTTCTCCTCCCTGAACCTGACACAGGGGAAATCACTCCAGATTGTTCTTCCTTCTTTAAAACAGAGTCATACATATGATTATGGCTGAAAAATGATATAAACGTTTCACATCAATAATTATTGATTAGGATTTTTTGTTTGTTTTAAATATCTGAAATATTGCCAAACTGGTGGCGTGACATTTCCTCTTTTATTCACAGTTTTCACTCCACTGCGTTCATTTTTGTTATTTTTAAGCAGTTAAAAGGCAGAGAAGCAAAACCTTAAACTGTTACTGCTCTAGTTACTCAGCAGGTTGTTGCTAGGTAACCACATATTACTCAGCAGGTTGTTGCTAGGTAACCACATATTACTCAGCAGGTTGTTGCTAGGTAACCAAAGGTTGGTGGAGTTAGTTGATTCCACCAATCTTGCTTAGCCAGCTGTGAGAAGTTTAGCGGCTAAAACTTTTCATCTCCCTAATCTCCCAGAATGCTTTGCGGTTCTGGATTAGAGTTAAGTGAAATTACTGAATATTGCATCAGATCTATTATCTATTGATACTGATCGTGTGTCTATTGCTACATATGTTGTTGCTGAAACATTGACCAGTAAATAGTTTCTTAATACTGATGAAAAAGTTCTGGTTCAGATTGTTTCACTTATAACGATAGAAACGTTCCTCTAACTCCCGGCCTCCTACCTGGCAGCGCTGCAACTCGCCCTGATGGTTCCCAGCCCAGTAAGCGTCTCAGAGAAATGCGAGTAGATTGGCGACAGGGTCAGGCTGCAGAGGCGCTTCAGCTCCCGGGACGTGTGTCTGTAGAAGTTCTGGGTCCGGTAGTAGAGCAGAGCCAGGGGCAGCAGCGGCACCAGCACCCACGGCAGCCCGTAGCTGATCACCACCAGCATGCCCAGCAGGCCGAAGACGTTGGCCAGCAGGATGTTCAGGATGAACGGCAGGCTGTCGTCCACGCTGTACAAGTCTGAGGAAAAACGGTTGAGAATGCGACCCAATGGTGTGACATCAAAGAAAGTCACCGTGGCCTGGAGAAGAACACAAAACAGAGGTTTTCTTTACTCTGTTTAATAGCAGGAATTCACCGATTGAGGCTTTTTGGGTCAATCTCTGATTACCGATATTGTAAAAGTCTGACCTGCCAATTCTGATTTTGGCCAATACCCTTTTTTTTTGTCTGAAATGTGGCTTAATATAACAAGAAAGTCGCTGAGTTGGCATCAATGTTGTGACTATTATTAGCTGCCAACATGCAGATACGACCTTGTGGGCTGGTCGGTCTGTCAAACCGCTCCAACAGGAGAACAGAAGAGGACAGCGGTGGATTTTTAGACATTTGCTGAGGTAGATAAAATCAGTGGATAAAATCGGCTTCAAAATAAATATAAAAAATTAAGGAAATCTGTGTCAATAAATCAGTGCATCCAAATTTCATAGCCCTCATTCAACTAAGAACGTATATTTTAATTTAACTTGTTTTAACAAGTCTGGTCTTGTATTTGTGAAAAAGATTAGAACCACCTTTTTTCCCTTGGAATTCTAATTCTGTGTCAATTTATGCCAAAATCCAAATAAATAACCAAACATTCTTAGATATACACCAATTATGTTATGACTGTATGAAAATATTCACATAACTGTTTCTTCCTTGTTATAGGATTAGTAAATCTGTACTTTATCCACAATAAAAGCCTGCCCCAAGTTTGGTAAATTTGAGATTTATGTCAAAATTCTGATAAAAAGTACAAATTATACAATCACATATCTTTGAAAAGCAGAAGTGGAGCCTCATGCACACTCAACAAGGATGCAGCAAGTGGTTCTGCGGTTGCTCAGTAGGGATTTTTGAGACGGCTCATTTTTCAAACAACAAAAAGCATTAATTTATTGCCAAAAAACAGGCGAGTGGTTTTTTTAAGTGCTTGAGGTGTTTTTAGAAGCAGCAGAGACCTAAATGGAAATATGAAAACGTACAAAATTAGAATTTTTCATAATACGCCCCCTTTAGGAAATTCTTTAGAAATTAAAGCTTATTATCTGACTTGACTTATTATGCTATTGTCATTATATTAGCTGAAAACAGATCTCAAAATAACAATATCTTTTATCGCAATAGTTAATGTCTAGCAAAATGTGACGGGTCTGTACCCTTTCCTTCACCACTTCACAATTCTACACAAATACACAATCGACTGTGTTGAGCTCTCATGTAAAATCCCAATAAATCACATTGAAATCAGTAACAAAGGACATAATGTCAAGAAGTATGAATATACTATCAAAGCACTGCTATAAACCGGTGTTTTCTACTTAGCAGTCATCCCATAATAACCGCTAACCGTTAGCCACTGCTGCGAAACGCTGTAGCGTACCTGGAGGACCCGGTCCAAAAGCCGGTTGTGGATGGCAGAAGCAGCACAGACGACTCCATAGGCGAAGAGGAAGGCCCGAAGCGCTGTGAACACGGTGTTGGAGGCGGCTATGGAGCCGTAGATCGTCAGGTAGAAACTAACGTCGCTGGTGGCGTTGCTGGAAACAAAAAACCCCACAGAGGGCAAAGGGCTTCTGGATGGAGGAGGGAAATTATATTCATTCAGTAAGTTCACATTTTCTAGTTAAATAATGTTTATACCGAGTACTTTATCTTATTTAAAGGATTTTTTTCCGTTTGAATAACTTACATCAAGCCTCCAGGTGAGAAAAGAAGGATGTGAGGAGGAACAAGACGGACTGAAGACGAATCGTTCGCAGAACTGGAACCATTATTTTTTAGTGAGGAGATCCAGTGGGAAAGCCACCAATCAGAAACGTTCTTCGAGGCTTAAAACATAAATGTACAGAGCACAGAATTAAAAGCAGATATTATCATAATTTGTACAGATTGTATTTCTGCTCCCCCATTAAGATTATATTAAAATAGTGTCGGCTGTATTTAAGTTTGGTGGGATTTGGAATGACAAAAATGTAAAGTTTGACAGGATTGCAGAAACAAAAACGTATAATTTTTGGTAAATAACTTGATACTAAATGGAAAATATTTTATTCAGAAATATCAGCCACAGCTATACAACTTTATTTTTTACACATTACTGACACTCGTTTTACCTTAATTTCTAAATATTCTTAAAATTTGTCTACTGTATTTTAGTCTTAAGATCAGCTCTCATGCTGTAATTCGTAGGTAGACTCCCCCAGACCCAGTTATTTTTTGTTTCTTATATATAACGTTTGCTTTCAGCCCGACTGCGTTCAGATTCGACTGCTATATTTTTTCCTGATTATTTTCTAGTAAATAAACCTTTAGGGTCAGAGCAGCGAGTCTTTTCTGGTCTTCCAGACCTTGCATGAGGAGCAGAGACATCAAGATGGCGGCGGCCAGGATTCCACCCACAGCAAACCAGTAGGTCCTGTACACTCCCCACGCCAGTCCACCCACTCGCTTCTGCTCCGCGCCCAGCAGATCAGGATCGTCGTCCACACAGAGATCAGGGAGAGGAGCCAGCTCATCCTCACTCTGCTGCTCATCTGGTTTCAATCAGGAAAATAAAACAGAAATTTGATTCTTATAACGCAGCATCAGGTTAAAGTAGCTTTCATTAAGTAGCTACAACTGATTCAGCACACAGTCTTATTGTCTCAGCTAAAGTTAAAGTATTTCTATGCATTCCATTTTGTATCAGAGATTATCCCTAATCAGAGATTTATTCTGCAGGAATCGGTCAGGACCTCAACGTACCTTTCTCATCTGCTTTGGGATCCTTTTTCCCCATTTTTGGCTCCGACTGAATCAGAGGGAGAATCTCCGCTGGCGTTCCTGTAAAACAAAAAGTAACTCTGTAGAATAAAACAACAAATTCTTCCTCCATGTCTCTGGTTGGACTAAAGGATCACAGCGACTGAAACAAAAACTAAAATTAATCTATAGTGACTCAGGAATCGTCTGAGATAAATTCTTTGTGTAACAAAGGTTTGAGACAATAAATATGTTTACGGCACTCATATGGTAGCGCAGTGATGATAAAAAAATAAAAGTGATCTTATTCTACGTCAACGTATTAGGGCCACGCTAAGAAAAAATAAATAAAATTCCAAGAATAAAGTAATAAAATTATAAGAACAAAGTAATAGTATTATAACAAATATTTCCTACTTGCTGTGACAGTTTAAAAACTTTAGCAAGAAAGAAAGACGTAGTGTCTCAGAACACAGAAACAACTGTAGTCTTCAGTAAACAGAGTTCAGTTGCTACCTGTTTTAATTATGGTTCCGTTGTCCATGAGGACGACCATGTCGGCTCTGTCCACAAGCTCGATCCGGTGGGTGCAAAGGATTCTGGTCTTCCCTTTGAGGAGCTCCAGGATGCATTTCTTCATCAGGTGTTCAGCCACATCTGTGTCGACCGCTGCAAGCGGATCATCCAGCAGGTAGATCTCTTTGTCCTTATGAGGAGGCCAGAAAAAAAGATGGAGGCTCACATGATTTCACACTGATGTGATGATGTGTCGGAGAGAGTAGGAGCTTCTTAAAGAGACAGAAGCCCAATTATATATATATATATATAAAACACTTCATGACAGCAGTCATAAGCATTCATGACGACTCAAATCAAACCAAAGTTTATTTGTACAGCACGTTTCAGAAACAGAGCAGTTCAAAGTGTTTTACATCATAAAAACACAAAAATACAAAATCGTAAATCACAGTCAGCAACATTACATTTAGTCAAGTGCCATCATTAATGTTTCACTGATTAAGTTTCAAAAAACAGTAGAGGACTGACCATATAAACCGCTCTGGCCAGGGCCAGCCTGGCTTTCTGTCCTCCACTCAGAGTCACTCCGTTTTCTCCCACTTCTGTTTTATCGCCGTTTGGTAAAACCTGCAACAACACAAACGAATCCCAGTCAGTTCACCATAAAACACAAACTTATTTTAACCTGAGCTTCACCTTTTCATCACACCGCAAAAAGACAAAATCTTACCAAGTGTTTTTGGTCTAGTTTCTAAAGCAAATATCTTATTACACTTCAAATAAGACAAGACTAACTTAGAAGTAAGTTTTCACCAAGATATAGGATTTTATTTTAAGCAAAAAATGTTTTAATATTGATGAAAGAACGCTAGTTCCACTGGTAGATTACTTGATTTATTATTATACATGGTATAAGTAAAATTATTTACCAGTGGAACCAGTACATTTTCATCAATATAAATGATTAACTTAAAACAAGCTCCAATGTCTTGCTGAAAAGTTACTTCCATGTAAGATTTTTCTCATTTCAAGTGTACTAAAATATTTTCACTACAAATTGGACTAAAAATACTTGGTAACATCTTGTGTTTTTGAAATTTACTTCCTATTTTCAAATCACATAAAATCACATAAAAAAACCCATTTTATATTCAGATCATATATCAATTTATCTGCCTTAATACACTGTCACTACTGAGACTCAGTTAATACTGAGTCTCAGTATTAACTCAGAGTTAATACTGAGTTAATCAGTATTAACTCTTTCATCATTAATACTGATGAAAGAGTTAATACTCTTTCATCAGTATTAACTAAGCTCTATTTTGCATATTTCTACTTGATACTCAGTGGGGTTTGAGAATCTATAGAAAAGCTTTTTAACTGTGATTTAATTTTTTTTATCTTTAAATGATTCATATATTGTGTCTGAAATACAGTAAATAATGGTGATGAATATTTGGGCTTTTAAATTTAATTACAGAGAGATTATTACAAAAAAATACTCAAAATTATGTCCCTGAATACTTTATATTCCCTCATCAAACAACAAGATGCTACACTGTAAAAAAACAAAAAACATATCTAATTAACGGTAAAATACAGGCAACTATAGCTTTCGGTATTTTATCTTAAACTAAAGACGTTTTTTTTTACAGTGTACTTTAAATAATTGGATGTTTGAATCAATGAACAGATGGTACAAAACATAAAATGGGAGAGCTTCATTCTGAATGCCAAAAAAATTAAAGTGGCAAAATGATGAACACAACTTGGAAACAAATAAAAGAATCAATAAGAAAATGCAGTGAAATTACAGAGTTTTAAATAGTTATGAGAAACTCGTACACTGAGGTCGTCAGAGAGCGCGCAGGCCTCGATCACAGCTTGGTAGAGAGCAGCGCTGTAGCCTTTTCCAAACAGGATGTTGTCTCGTACTGAAGCGTGTTGGATCCACGGTTCCTGAGCGGCTAAACCAAAACCAGCCTCTCTGTTCGCCACATAGAGAACGCCACTCATTCTGCAGAGCGGAGGACAATTAAATACACTCAAATAGAGCTGTGAATTTAACTCCATTCTGCAGATAAAAACAGTTTCGGTACCTGCTGAGTTCTCCAGTGATGGCCGCCAGCAAGGAACTTTTCCCACAGCCGACTTTCCCCACCACAACCACCAGAGAGCCCTGAGGAAAACACACGATGCAGCTCACAGGGACACCAGAAAAATGACAAAACACAAAAGCTTACTAAGTATTTCTGGTCCAGCTTCTAGTGCAAATATCTAAGTACACTTGAAATAAGACAAAACTAATTTACAAGTAACTTTTCAGCTTGTTTTAAGTAAATAATTCCTTATTATTGATGAAAAGGTTTTAGTTCCACTGGCAGATTAATTTACTTTTAACATGAGATTTTTTATGTGGAACTAAAACTCTTTCATCAGTATTAAGAAATTGACTCTAAACAAGCTTCTATATCTTGTTTAAAAGTTATTTATATATTATTTTTATCTTGTTTATTTAGATATGTGCACCAGAAAGTAGAGAAAAAAAATACTTGGTAAGATTTTGTGTTTTTGCAGTGTTTGACGAACTATTAGTGTTACCCAAATATTCTATTTTATTTAAATTTATTGCACCATTATTAGCTCCAAGCTAATGATTATAAATTTGATCCGACTTAAATACAGACATTTTGCATTTAGAAACAAAAACAGACACATTCAAAAATAAGGACGAGATACACTGCAAAAACACAAAATCTTATTTTTGTCTTGTTTCTAATATCTTACTACAGTTGAAATAAGAAAACTAAATTATAAGTAAATTATAAGCTAAAATGCTTGTCTGTAAATATGTTCGACCCAAAACACTTTGAGTTGCATAATTTTGAAATTATCTCAATTTGATGTTAGAAGTTTTTTTTTTATCTGCATCCTTTGCTACAAATGATCAAACATACACTAAAGGAATCTCATATTATTGCATTTTAGGCAATAAAATTTTTATTTTCTTATTTGAAAAAGAGTTAAATCATTTATTTAATGTATTTCTAATATTATATAAGATAAGCTTAAGTTGTTAAATAAAAAAATCTGAATGTTAACATTTTTTGTAATTAGTCAATTAATCATCGTTTAATTATTAATTGCAAGTCTAAAAATACATATTATCATACAATTTAATGCAATTCTCACTGATTTATGTGAAACCAGTCAACGTTACACAACATATTGCTGTTTAATTGTTTAAAACGCATAAAGTAATCTAAAAGTGGTCAGAATGTAAATAACTAAAACGTTGAAGACACGTTTCAGCTACATCTGTGATCCACATGTTTGTCTTTGGTTCGATGAACCAGTTCTGCAGGAATGTTGAAGAGCAAAAAGCCAAGAAGGATTGAAGACAAAGCATGAAGCAACAACTCTACCTTAGTTACATGTAGATTCAAGTTTTGCAGCAGCAGACTTCCTGTCCCAGCTTCACTTCCTGTTTCTCCCACTTCACCGCCATCTGGCTGCCGCCAGGAAAACGTGGCCTGGCTCAGCAGGATGGACGTCTGGTCGGTGTCTTCAGAAGACACTGTGGACAAATAACTCATGTTTCAGAAAAAAAACACTGATCAGGAACTAGGTCTGTTATAATAAGCAATAAATCAATTAAATATATGATCAATTAAAAAGAGTTTGATCATTTATCATTTTTCTCTCTTCACCCAAAGAGAAAAATTATGAATAATTGATTTTTATTGTAACAACAAATCAAAATTCTTATCACAATAAGAAATGTATCAATAAATACCCACTTCTACTTCACACTGGAACTAAAAAACAATTTTAAATGTTGTATTTTTTCACTGCTTGTTCAATAAATACCAATAAAATTAAAAACATGATTAAATACAGTTACGATATGCAGTTTAAAGATATAAATCACACTTCTTTATGTGATTGACTTATTTAATTATACTCCTATCTCAATATAATGAAGTATTTCACTAACTGACTCAATAATGAGCAGAATTTTTTATTTAAAAGCATGTTAAGGTTTTCATTTGCCTGTTCAATTTACTGCACTAAAAAAACAACAAATTAAACAAAGTGATTACAAACTGACTCATAACAGGGCAAAAAAAACTTCTGACCCAGATTAGTGATAATAATTAATTCAGATTTAATCATCTAAATGAAAACGATGATGCTCATTTCAATGACTGATTAACTGCGACAGGTTTGTGTATTAGATAAAAAAGCAGAATCCCACCCAGGGTGTAGTAGGCCTGCAGATCCTGGTTGGTCAGTTTGAAGAAGCGCTGGATTCGCTCCAGAGACACTTTGGCCTCCAGGATGCTGTTCAGCACCCAGGGGAAAGCATTGAGAGGCATGATCAGCATTCCCACCAGCGCCACGGTGGTGAATACCTGCAAGAGGCAGAAAACCTCAAAACCTTCTAAATGCTCCATTTTCATACTTTATGGACCGCCAGCATGTTATTGTTTACATCCATACAATGCTGGAGGGCAAAAAGGCAATTCTTTTGCATGCCATTCATAACCGCGCTAAAGTGGAAGAACAATCCCGTTAACTAAATGAAACCTGGAGACACAGGAATTATTCATTCAGTGCAGTGCGCTGCTCGTTTTCCTGACACCAAAAAACATTAACTTATTGCCAAAAAACAGATTTTTTTTTATTTTTATAAAGGTGACCTTGAACAGGCTAGGATACATAAAACATGTTCATTACAATTTGACATTCAGATTTTAGTTTGATCAGTTCTGCCTACTTTGAACGCCTGTTTCAGTATCTCTTGTCTCTTTAAATCCAGATAAGCTGCTGCTGGCCACACCTCCCAGCTCAACATTTACAATCACATGTAGAAAATGGCTGCAAACAGATGCTCAATTGTACAACTGTACATCTTTGAAAAGCAGAAGTGGAGCTTCGTGCACAGCCAACAAGAATGCAGCAAGTGGTTTCTGGATGGTAAGTCTGCAACAAAACACTTGTCTTTTCCAGCAGCCATTGTACAGCCCATACAGCGGTCAAACCAGCTGACCAAATGTGTTGGAGGTCAGCCAGGGTTGCTAAGTAACGGCGCAGTTTGACTCAACAATCAGGATGCTTTTGAAATGTCTCATTTTCCTAAAATAGCATTCAAGACAGCCAGTAGAGTAAAACGAGTTTCTACCTTGGCGGCTGTTAGCTGGTGTCCAAGCAGCACGTATGTGACAAAGGTGAGGACACACATGACGACAGGCAGAGCGGCCCAGGTGTACACACACATGGCGTCCAGGTACTTGAGGTTCTTGAGGTGTGCCAGCTCTTGTTCCCGATACGTTGCCACCTTCTGGGTGAAATGAGGCTCCCAGTTGTAGAACTTAATGACACGGATGCCAAAGAGGATCTCTGTCATTAACTTTGGAAGAAACAAAAAGCCTTTTAGGTTCTGAAATGCAGGGTTAGCAAAACTTTCACTCAGGAAAATGCAAGAACTTCTCAAGCATTTTCACGATTATGTTTTCAAACTTTTCCAGTATCACCCTTCGGAGATAAAAACAATACAAATGAACTAAAAAAAAGTATCAGTTCACGATTATATAATATTACATATTTTTGTGGTAGTTTTCTACATTCTAGGGTAGAAAATTTTTGAAAACATTCTACAGTTTTCTACAATTCTTTTTGTTTTAAAATGTCCCTCACACCTTTTACATCTGACTGATCTGAAAACAAAACACTAATTTAACAAAACTTTTATTTCAATCACACAGATTGTTAACGTGACAGACTTAGATATGATGAGAGTTTGGTACATTTACCTGAGCAACTTTTTTATTAAAAAAAAATACTTTTAGGAGTATTTTTACTGCGCTGTACTTTTTACTTTTACTTGAGTAATTTTATTATGATGTATTTCTACTCTTACTTGAGTAAAATTTCTGGGTTCTCTACCCAATGAATGAAAAACAAACATGTTTTAACTAAAAATTCACCAGACACAGACTCACACCTGCAGTTTTTGTGAAAGTTTTTCATTGAAAGAAACTGATTAGGAAAAATTTTCTTTCACCCGATTTTATTTTTTTGTTACTTAAATGAATTATGTCATTTTCATCCTTAAAATATCAAAATTTCCATTTAACTTTATATTTTAGTCTGTCTGAGGATGTAATTATTAAATATTAAATGATTGATAATTTGATCAGTTATTCAAACTTTTTACCAAATACTTTTATACAACTTGAGTAATTTCTTGGACGGCTATGTTTTACTTTTACCTGAGTAAAAATATGTTGAAGTAGTACTACTCTTACTTTAGTACAAGTTTTGGATACTCTACCCACCTCTTGATATGATATGAAAGGCCAGTATGAGAATAACAATCTCTCAGTAATTTCTAAGAGTGTTGCCCAAAACATAAAGATGAATATCTCACCTTGACACGGTTGTCTTTGTATTTAAGCATCTGCATGTTGTTGCTAAGGATACGGGAGACGAGGAACTTGTTGAACGGCACCAGCACCAGCGCCACACCGAGTCCCCCAAGGAAAGCTACGCCAACCTGGAGGTGCAGCAGGTAGAGGGTGACAGAAAAACAGAAGGGCAGGCTCCAGAGCTCGTGGAAGCTGTTGAAGAAGTTGACGACGCGGCCGGTGTCGGTGCCCATCTGGTTGACCACTTCTCCCAGCGTGAATTCGGCCAGGCTGCAGCCGCTCACCTGCAGGATTTTGCCGTAGATGGCCGACACAAGCGAGGCACGTGCCGACAGAGAAACTTTGGAGACCTGAAAGGTGTAGATGTTCCGGAGAACAGAACCTGCAAGGCTTGTGGCAAAGAGGCCCAACACACAAGCAACGCCTTGACTGAAAGGAGCCTCCTTTTCTTCAATGAAGTTCACCAGACTGCTGAGTAAGAGAGGCCCTGCAAACGTCGATACGTTTACCGTCACCTTCAGCACACCCAGGAGGTAGTAACGCAACCCAAACGCCTTGTGCAACACTCTCAGCAACCCAACATCCCCTTCAAGCTCCAACAGCTCCTCCTTAGAGTCCGAACCTTTCACCGGTTGAGGCCACTGGTCCTGCTGGTCGCTTCTTTTTGCCCCTTTTCGACACCTTTCCCAACACTGGTGGAAGTATCGCCAAACAACTCTGGTGCGCAGCTTCCAGGGAAGGTGATACACATGCTCCGGTCTTCCCAAGTCTCCCTGCTGACCTCGCCTAAGCAACGGATTCAACCAGAGGTAGAAGAGCCGAGACAGGCAGTCGCTTCCGTCCTCAGCGACTATCTCAGCTGTGTCTGGCTCTGGAAGGAGTGGGGAGCCATCCACCGTGTTTATATTCAGGGTGTAATCAGCTTCACCGATGCAAGGAAAAGCAAAGGCAAGAAGGTAAACGAGTAAAAGAAACGCCCTGACTGAGGTAAGGACCAACCTGGTCAGTTTAATTGGTTCTGTAAAATAATCCTGGCTATCGCAGTAGATCATCAAGGTGATTACAATGTTGGGCACCAACAGGAGAGTGATAGCAAGAAGCAGCAGCGGTCCTCTGGTTCTCCTGAAACTAGACCTGAGTAGCACTGCGATGGCACTACAGTGGACCAGCCAGGCCAGGAGGGCCGAGCCGTCAGCCAAGACATCCAGGTACATGTCCGCCTGCTGGAGGACGCCCACCAAGATGGCATCTGTAGTGAAGAGTAGCGCGGCGAGCAGCGCCGAGACCAGTCGGAGCGTCCAGCCACACGGCGCCGACGTCTGGAGGAGGTTGCTTCTGAAAAACAGATAAAAAAGTGAAATGTTCATATTTATTTTTTAGTTTATTATTATTTATTTAATTAATCTTGATTACTTTTAGAGTCCATTATTCTGAATGTGTAAACATGATCTCATTCCTTGCTATGGAAGTTCCGCTACCTGCTCTTGGCAGTTGGTGGTTACCATAGCAACCAGTAGCTGACGGCTCCTCCCCCTTTTCCTGTTGCCGTCTGTTAACTGTGGTATGTATCAGGATCAGCTCTGTTTCGTTTACATGTATTATATTTTAACACATACTTTAGACAAACGTATTTACTATATACAGGGTTTTCTGTGTAATTTTGACATGTTTGGTATATGTTTTTAATTGTTATTACAGTTAATGTTCATTTTAGCTGTTTAATTTCACTATTAAATGCTGTTTACTGCTCATTGGGAGCTATTACTCTGTAGTTTGTTTAGGGTTATTTAATGTATTTAATTTAATGCATAGGGGCAGAAGCTGCTGGACTGATGCTAACCACCAATTTAATTTCCTCTGTTAGAATAAATACAGTAAACCTGAGTGCGTCTGTTGTGAAGTCAACCTACTGGACCTGAGACCAATGAAGAAGTGGTACAGATCCACTTCTTTCACTTCCAATACAGATACCGATATCGATCTGAGGTTTAGCAGATATCGATACAAAAAAATCAAATTCTTATTCTGGCATCTAGCTTAGGAAATAATTAGGGTTATCATAATTTACATAAAAATTATTTACATAAAAATACAAAAAACAGTGCCGAATTGACTTAAAATGTTTCTCTTTTTAAAACACAAGACATAAATGTACTAAATTACACATTTATTTGGACCTCAGAAATAGTTATTTAAATAATAGTTTTTTTGTTTTAGATTTTTGTCTAAATTGTTAAACTCACATTTTTATTTAACTTTATCATAAAATAACTTTATGCTAGCCTGTTACATCTACTAACTCATTCACTCCATCTAAGTAATAAAACAAAAATACATTTTAAATATTCAGGGATGTGTATATAAGGTAGTCAGACCTACCTGGCCATGCTAAGGTAGCAGGCGCTGAAAACCGCCATCCCGGCGTGAGGCAAGGCTCCGAGGACGAGCTGGTTGAAGCAGGGACTGAGGTTCCCATCCTGCCACAGAGGAAAAGGGTCGTCCTCCGGCGTGTGACACAGGCCTGAGACCAGCTCAGAGAGCCAGGAGTCCCTCATCCTGTCCTTCTTTTAGACTGACGCCATTTCAAAACACATCTGTACAAAGAGAAAGTGTGCCAGAACAGAGTTGTTTTTCTTTATAGGTTCATACAGGTAAAATTCAAAGTAAAATTCAGTATGCAAAACCTAAACTTTATAAATTCATCACACATAGGAGCAATATATACATTTCTAGAGTTGGGGAGTAACTAGCTACATTTACTTACATTACATTTATTTGATTAACTTTTGGGGGGGAGGGAGGAGTACTTTTAGGAACATTTATATTACGCTGTATTTTTTACCTTTACTTGATTAATTTTATTATGAAGTATTTCTATTCTTACTTCAGTAAAATTTCTGGATTTTCTACCCACTGAAAGAAAAACAAAAATGTTTTAACCAAAAATTCACCAGAGGCAGAGACACACCTGCAGTTTCTGTTAAAGTTTCAAAAGTTTTTTATTGAATAAAACTGATTTGGAAAAAATTTATTTTGCCTGATTTTTTTTTTGTTGTTGTTACTTATAAATTCTTATTTTTGTCCTTAAAATACCAAAATATCCACTTAACTTTACATTTTCGTCCATCTGATGATGTAATTTTTAAATATTAAATCTTTGATGACCTAGAAACGACCTTTGATGACGTTTCTAGGTCATCAAAGGTCATCCTTTGATGACCTTTGATGGCAAGAGGTCATCAAAGGATGATGACCTCTTGAAAGGTTCCTTTATATCTTTAAAATGATAGCAGCACAAACAAAAAATTTTGCTGCACAAACGTTTGACACCAATTTTGTTTGATTTGAATAAGGTGGGGGGGCAACTTCACTCAGGTCAATCACCTCCATACAACCAGAGAAGACTACCACAAGTTTTTAAGGACTTTTTTTTTTACCATTACTTTATCATTTACATTAGACTTAGACTTATTTTATTGTCATTGCTCAAATAAACATAAGTAAAATTGGCAATGAAATGTCATCGCTTGGCCACCGGAGCACACACAGAAACACAAGTGTGCCTTTAATTACATAATAAACAAATTCTATTATTATTATATGTAATAAAATGTGTAAAAAAGCTTTTTGGCTTTTTGAAGTAGCCAAAAAGCCATAATGTGTTAATTTAGCACACTGACATGGACCCGAGTGTTAAGACTTTAAACCAGACGTATTACAATTATGTCAACAAAGAAAGCTACCTGAATTGCTAAGCTATGCGAATTATCAAACTTTTTCACTTATTTATCAAGTTAGCTGGTTGCAAATCACTGAACTAGAGATAAATAAATCTGACACCAGTGATATAAAATCAGCTCAGAAGTCTTCTCATACAACCCGTGTTACAGTTTTACCTGTAGTGGTGGTAAATGGCGACTTCATCCGGGTAGCATCGGCAATCTGGGTTTTCCGCAGATTGCCTTATAAATCCTCTGAGTTGGAGGACTTTTTGCTGGTGGACACTATGGACATTAGATGTTCTCTACGTCTGTGGAAACCACCATAGACCAAGACAAAATAGACATGGCAACCACGGTAACTGTCAATAAAGGACCAGGACAGACGCAGGCTAGCAGGAAGAGACATTTAGCTGCCCTCATGATTGCCTGTTTTGTTTATGTAGCAAACAGCGTCTATATGAAGACCTTCTCTATATATTTATATTTGTAGGTTCGAGTTTAGTTCAAAATCTGTAATAATTTTAAAAAGTATAAAAAATATTTTGAAAAGTATTTTAAATAAAAATATATTTTGTTAAATATTTTTATATTTACATCTTCTGAATAAAAGGTTATTCTAATATTTATTCTGCAGTCATTTCTTAACATAGGCTACGTATTATTCTAATGTGGAGAAATAAGAATTTTCTTTATTCACAGGTGCAAACAGAAAACTGAAAGGAGAAAGTAAAGAGCACATTTAAAAGACCAACTACAATCTCACACTGCTCACAACTAAATTTAAATGTTTCCTAAAAATACAGATGTTTTTTCATCTCTTTTCCCACATCATTTGTTGACCAACTTAAAACTTACGGTACATAAAATCCTCTACCTTTTTTCCTCTCTGTAATGTCACCGTTCCACTTGGGCCTCTCCCATTTACACACATGCAAATAGGCATGTGTGTAAATGATAATCACCATATTTAAAAGTATTTAAAAAAATAAATAAATAAATAAAAATTATTTAGCAAATACTATCATTAATTATTCTTGATCACTTCTGTTGATTTCCTCAAACAAACGAACTGAAGCGTTTAGACAGGTTTGAGCACTTTTTATTGAGGTGACTGTAGAAAAGGAGCAAATGTGTGTTAGCACCTTTAAGATCGATGATTATTTGCTGGTTCTTTGTGTTCTTCTGGCAAACACACAAAGCGGCTGAAGAACGTTATGTTAGGCTCGAAGAAGAATTGCTTCATTTACAGAAATTGAGCACCAGAACTGCCATAATTTAGAAAAAAAGCATTATTTTTAATTACAATCAGCAATAATTTTGTACAAAATTTGGAACCTAGGGGTTTATAATCAGTGCTCGTGACATTACATAACATAAGGTAGAAACACAAAGCAAGTTTTACAAAGGTTAACCAGGATTAGACAGAAAAAAAACAGTTAAATACTGGGCGCAGCTGTCTAAGGCATCTCTCATTCAGTTAAAAAAATCTAAACAAATAATACAAAGCAGGAATTAATCTATACAATGTCACAATTTATATATATATATAGATTTATATATATTTATATACTTTAACTTACAAACTGTACAAGGTTCTTTCCTTCCAGGCTGGCCAAAACCAACCGAATACCTATGTAACTTTTTTTATAGCCTACATTTACTGGTTCCAAAAAACACTATTTACATATTTATGAAAAACATAAATATTTTTTTTCCACCCAAAAGTCTCCAGACAAGTTTTAAAATATATTACACCAAATATTGGCCACCCAAAACTAAAGAAATCTGTCACCCCGTGTGAAATAACTGAACTTTAATGGCATACATTAAACCAAAGGTTTGTAAACTGTGAACCAATCAATAAATATTAGGAACTGATAATCAATTTTAGGCGTCTGGAAGGAAGTCGGCACATCCTGTTTTATCAAAAACGAACCGCATGTAATCAGAGCAGAATTTCCTGTTAATTATAATTTGATTTATGGTGGAGAATAACAAAACAAAAAGGAAAAAACAAACATTTTGTTGCATATTGTGACTGATTGTCGCACAATAAAAGATCCAATTATATAATCAAATTTACACAGAGTTCTTTAAGTTTTTAACAGCTTTGTCAAACAATAAATAAACTGGCCATCATATGCGCTGGGCTTTTAGCCCCTTCATTTCGTACAATTGTGTAACTTTTTGTACCAGTCATGCATCGACTTGTACCCACTTTGACAGCTGACGTTTTGAAGTAATTTTTGTTCAATCAGGAGTCGCAATCTGTCATATTTCATGAGAACCAACAGGCAAAAATAAGATCAGAACCTAAATAAATGCAAGTGTATTCAGACCAAAACCTCAAATTAAGTTAAATCAAACATGGAATTCTGACCATTTAAGATTTCGTCATGAAAAACAACGAGCGATAAAAACATGCTGCGGTTTGTTTACAGGTGCAACAGGGACAAAATGTCAGCGTACTGGGAGGACGAATCAGTCACAGCTGTTTACAGATCAGTTTGATGATTATTTATTGTTGCTAAAAATCTGCTTCTCTAGTTTATAGAACAATCTCAAAGTAGAAAGTAAAGTAGAAAATTGACAACCTGTGTGGAATAAAGTCTAAAAGTCACCGGATTAACAAGAGAAAAAGTGATTTTACAGTACCGAACGTATCGAGATCTGATTCCTCAGAGGTAACCGTACCTGGATCCAAGAGTGGAAACAAAATTAAAGTTTGAGTCATTTACTCACCATTTAATCTCTAATATTTTACATAAATTTATTCTTTTCAAATTTAAGGAAACTCAATATTCCAGAAGATGTAAGCTGATCGAATGACGATTTTAAATGAATGGCTTGTTTAAAATTCCTTAATTAAACTCAAATTGATAAAGGTTTCTGTATTTTCAACATGTCTGACAATTTTCTAAATGCATTTGGACAGATGAGTTATTTTATTCAAAGCTGCAAACGTTTTTATGAATTTCGTGTCATTTCATAGTTTCACTCCTGTTGCTTCACAACTTGGGATTAAAACAGTTTTGTTTTGTTTTGATGGTTTGACAGGTGATCAATCCGGAAACATTTTACCGCCAGAGACGGGGAATAAATTTAGGCGCAGTATTTCAATTTAAAGCCAAATATACGTACATACGGGGTTTTTTTCTTAAACTGGAATAAATTAGCTCCTTGTGACTCTCCATGTTCTCGCTGTTACGGTCTTTCTCATTTAATTCAAAATTCAAAAATACTTCATTGATCCCAGAGGGAATTTAAATAATAATTAAACATATTTCGACCTTTATTATAGAAATCTTGTTATAACAACGCATGAAACTAGTTTAACATGGAAAAAGTTGCTCATTTTAACAAAATGCTGCTCCGGTTTTGTTTTTTCCTTCACTCTGGCAGTTAAAACATTTTTTTTGTGGATCATAACAAATCACTTTAATAAACTTCTAAATCAGTTCAAATTGGGATTCTGACAACTTTTGCATTTCCATATCAGTTATATTTGATCCCAAATTCAACAAATGTTTTATCTTAGACTGAATTAAAATGTTGATGCTGCTGTGTTCAGGTCACTCTGAAGCAGTAGGTAGTAATAACTGAACTGTTTCACTCACAGCGGATCTACAGGCCTTTTTCTGTTAGGAGATTCATAAAAATTTTAAATTAAACAAAAACTATCAAAATGAGAAAGTGCAATCCTCCATTATGATTGCAAGTTATATTAATCCTGTAAGTTAAAAAATCTCCATTAAGCCCAGGGGCGTCCAAAATGTGGTCCGCAGGCCATTTGTGGCCGTTGAAATGATTTTGATTGATCAAGAATGGAAAAAAATTTGGCCAACAAAACAGAAAACAACTAAATTGTCTGTTTTTCTTTTAATAAGGAAACAATCTGAGGCCGTTTTATGTTTTGGATGTCTAAAGATTGATAGATCTCATAAAAATTGGGTTTATTATCGAGCCAGTAAAAAAGAAAAATCAAAATAAACTCATTTTTGCATTTCTAGTTTAATTAATTTTGACGCCTGTGAGTCACTTAAATTTGCCAGTTTTGGCACAGGGAGAAAATGTCTGGACACCAATGATTCAGCCAAGATCTAGTCAAGTTAATCAGTGTGTAAGATTTCATTAAAATGTTTATTATTATTATTTATTAGTAGTAGTAACTGTAGTAACAGGCGGATGTTAGCTACCCTCGTATATAAAACAGTGAATGTCAACTAAACTCATTGATTTTCACAAGATTTTCCTAATACGACAAAAATTATAGGTTGAAAAGTGACCAAAAATTTAATTAATATTTCACTGAGGCAACATTTATTTTGGGCAATTTAAAAAACATTTCTTGATTTTTGAGAGGCAACAGAGACAGAAACCATCACAGATTCCCCGTTAGCATGTTGGCATCTGAATCACTCTGTGTGGGTTGACGACACGGAGTTAAACACCTGCAAGCCGCAGAATTAAAGCCGAGTTTCATTCGGAAGCTTTTCACACCAGCAGAAAAATCTTTTAAAAGCGGATATAAACTGTAATTAATAGCTTTGTTGGATCAGCCTCAGGGGAGGATTTCTTTGTACATCAAGTCAGTGAGAGGAGATTTTTTGGGGCTTCATCTGGGTTATATCCCTTGTGTGAGTCGCACAGACTTCCTGACTCCTTCCTGTGGTAAAGTTCTGGGTGTTTTGGTAAAAAAAAACAAAAAACTCATAAGTTCTTGGTGTTTATGTGAGTTTTGTAATGCTTTGTCAGGTGGTCGCTCCTCATGAAGCGTTTCTTACACTGACTGCACTCGAAGCGTTTGTCTCCTGTGAAAAAAAACAACAAAGAAATGATGAGGAATGCATTTAAGCTCAACTTAATAAAAAGACATAAAACGTTTTGGTTTGACTGTCTGAAGTTAAATCAAACCAAACTTTTCTTAATTTAGGTCAGTTAGAATTATTAAAATTATTTCTATTTGCTAAATTATGAGATTAATCATAATAAGTCGATTACTGAAATAATCGTCAACTAATTTAGTAATCGATTAATCGTCAGGCGGAGTACACAGACTGCTGAAAGAACAACACACTCAGAGCGGTACTTAGACCAAAACTGTTCAAATATATAAACATTTGCATAGAAGATTAAAAAATTTACTTAAGGGCAAAATAATCGTATTAGTTTATAAATAACAATATCTGTTCGACAAAAAATATACACATTTGACATTTAAGATGAGAAATAATAAATAAAATTCTCTAAATATGTTCTACTTATAGCTCAACCAGTACCACAGTTTCAGTTTCACCTGGTTCAAATTTTGTAAAAAAAAATAAATAAAAGATGTATCAAGCATCATTTGATGTTCTGTTACTAATCGGTTAATTCAAACAATAATCAATAGATTAGCTCTACACTGTATTGATATTAAGTCAAAAGAAAGGCTGAGCTTTTCATGTGTTCAAGTATTTTTTTAGCTGCAGAGATCCTTTGTTACAAATGATCAAACATTCACTAGAGAAATGCTACGCTGTTACATTTTAGACTATAAATGCTTTTTCCTTATTTAAAAAACTAATTTAATTATTTATTTTATTGCATTTTTAAATAAATTTCTAACATTGTATAAACAAGGGTTAAATTAAATGCAAAATCTGCAGAATGTGACAACTTTTCCAATCTGATGAGTCATCAGAATAATCAATTACTAAAACAACTGTTAGTTTCAGCCCAACATTAAACCCACTAGTTCATCGGGAACCATTCTGTGCAGAACCAGCTCAGATCCCTGAGGGATGCCGTCTTTCATGATGCGCTTACCTGTGTGCGTCCTCGCGTGCCTCTGCAGCTCATCGCTGCGTGTGAAACGTTTCCCGCAGAAAACCCAGTTGCAGACAAAGGGCCTCTCCCCCGTGTGCAGCCGGACATGGGCTCTGAGGAGCGACGTTTTCCTGAACGTCTTCTCGCAGCCAGCGACGTGGCAGATGTGTTTCCTCTTCCCCACTTCCCCGGGCCTGCACAGCAAACGTTAAAGGTGACTTATCACGCTTCCTTCAACAGGTTAGGATAGCTACAAAACATGTTCATTACATTTTTTAGCAAAAAATTACTCTTAGCTAATCAGATTTTAGTCCACTCAGTTCTGCCTCTTGTCACTTTAAATCCAAATAAGCTGCTGCTGGCCACACCCCCCAAACTCAACGTTTACACTCACATGTGAAAACAGGTGCACAATTACACAACCATAAATCTTTGAAAAGCAGAAGTGGAGCCTCCTGAACAACCAACAAAAATGCAGCAAGCCGTTTCTGTACGGTAAGTCAACAAAAAACAAAAAATCACTGGTCTTTTCCAGCAGCCATTGTGCAGTGCATACAGCAGTAAAATCTGATGATCAAATTGTTGGAGCTCTGATTGGGTTAAAATTTAAACTCTAATGAACATTTATCACTGGAAATGGAAGACATTTTAAATATCCAAAATAAATACGTAAAACAACAAATAAAATGAATTATGAAGACTATAAATAAACTGAGGCTAGTTGAGACCAATAAACCAGACTGAAGACTTTTGTCATCCAGATATTGGTAGAAAGAGAGAGACAAAAGATCATGTAAATGGAAATTATTGACTGATTGATTATTAATTGATTTATTGATTATTGTGACAGGCCTATGGATAAGAACTTGTGCTGTTTTTAGAAGAAGTTGGGACTCAAATGGAAGAACAAAAACATGTAAAATATGAATTTATCATAATAGATCCACTTAAAGAAACATACCAAGAATCAACAGGATGTAAAATGTTTTTTCCAAACATATTTGTGACAAACTGAATTTGTCTCTCTAAAGTTACCCACTACATCAGCAGGTATTTGTCCGTTACCGCGCTCACCTCTTGTCTGCGTCTTTGCAGTTGGGGCATGTGCAGGCCATGCGACGTTTCTTCTCCCCTGGTTGAGCAGGCAGCTCCAGCGTCAGCGTCTGGTCTACCTGGATGGCCGGCTGGCCCTGCGCTGCTGCCAGCTGCAGGCCTCCGCCATGCACCGTCTGCACCGTCAGGTGCTGTTGGCCTAATTAAAGCGCATCAATGAATGATACACAGCAGGATTACCGTAAATAAATCGCTGACACGCAAGTCAGGAATATTTTTTTTCTTTAAGTTGAATGTACTTTAGGGCTGTAACTAACAATTGTTTTAGTTTAATTATCAATTATTCTGATGATTTAGTAAATAACAAAAGTGACACATTCTGCAGATTTTTTATTTAAGCATTTTTGTACAATATTACAAATACATTAAAATAATTCCTTTTTGAAATAAAAAATTACATTTATTTTGCCTAAAATATAATACTGTAACGTAGTGTTTTTGTCTTTATGCAATACTTTGGTCCAGTTTTAACCTGCTTTTAAAAGTCCTGTATAAAAACATTCCTTTAGGGAACTCTTAAACATTTGCAGCATTTTTTTTATTAACCGTTAAAAAATGGATAACAAAATGTGCTTAATAAGAGATTTTGTTTACATAATTTGAAGCAGGCGAACTAAAACGATCCCTCAGGAGTTTTGGGTTGATAAAGATTTCTTTTTCAATGCACAATGTATATATTTTTGTACAATTTTGGTTTCAGTACTGCTCTGAATATCTTGTTCTCTCAGCAATTAGCTTTTATTTGAGTCTTTATACTCCAGTTAACAATTAATTAATTACCAAATTAGTTGGCCATTATTGCAATAATCAAGTTTATCTGTACAGCAGATTTCAGCAACAAGGAAGTTCAAAAATGTAGAGTAATACCTTATTTTATCCGTGCTGTAAACTAACTTCTCAGTAATGAGAGCGAACGCCTCATCGTCTCACCTCCTGCGTTGGTGATGGTGACTGGAACCCCCTGGACCTGAACCCCGTTGATGCTGATCGTCTGCACTGCTTGTGCTGCAGAGGACAGTTGCGACGGACTGAATGCGATCATCCCTCCTGCCGGGGCGATCTTTGCCAGAGTGCGCTCCTTTCGCGCCCCGGACTGCGTCCTTTTGCTGCCAGCAGGGGGCGTTGTGGGGAGCGTGGGCGCTACAGAGGTGGTAGGGCTCGTAGTCTTTGAGCCTGGGTCTTGTAGTTGAACTGACTGCCACTCGCCTGAAGCTGTTTTGAAGAGGATCTAAGAAAAGAAAGAGTTAAAAAATATTAAAATGAGAAATGCAGTGAGGTGATTTACAGAGTTTTTCTCTTAAAGGGGCAGCACTATGTAATTTCCAGACTCAGTGGATTTTTATAGCACAATCAAGTGTTTATGTTCCCTTCAGTTGCTACAGAAATGCTGTATATCTCAAACATTGAAATTGGCCTCCGTCTCTTTAAGAAGCTTCTACTCTTTCCCATAAGTTATCACAGCAACGTTTCTCCATTATGAAGTTTAATTTATCAATAAATCATACTGTTTAAAAATATTTTATAGTATTAATAACTGACATGTTGAACATTGTCTTCAATAAAAGCCACAAACTAAAAAGTTAGTTATGCTAACCCTAAAGCGCTAATTATACATAATAGTCCCGCTAACGCTAAAGCACGACACCAACACCGCATTTAGCAGAAGCTAATGCTAAAGCAAAACCTTCAAATTATATCTTGACATAAATATTCTATAATGCCCTTAGATACTGTCTTATGTTTATATCTAACGTCTAATAAAACACGAGAACAGGAAACGGAAGTCCTGCGTAAACAGTCTTCATCCCCTTCAAAATAAGAGCATGGTATAAACGTCTACTTGAAGTATTCTTCACAGTCGATGTCCAAAACTTCAGCACAGATGTCAAACTTTATTTAACTGAAAGCTGAATGAAGTTTCAGCCAAGTAAAGTGGCACTTTACTATTTATCTGGAAAAATTAATTTAGGGGAAGCTAAAAGAGCTAAAATATTTCCACGTGATATTTTTTTACTTTTGAATTTTTTCACCAATTAGTGCATATAAAAGAAACATTACAGACTAACAAACAAAGCTTTTGATCTACAAAATAACAGCCAACTACATAAGAGAACAAAAAAAAGTAGGTCCACATTAAAATGTATACATTTAGGACAAAAACACAGAACACAACCAGATGGTGTCACAACAAAAACAATCAAATTATTTAACATAAAAATATTTTAGAGTTAGCAAAAGCGCCAAAAGGTCAAACAAAAAATTAGCTCTGATATTAGTGGATTAGCAGAAATGTGGCCACCAGTTGAAAACACCGACAATTCAAGCAAAGCTGACAGAGCGTAAACATCTCTGATTTAAATATTGGTGCTGCAGCTGACTTCCTGTCAGCCTGTAGCGATACGGACTGACAGAAGGACTGAGACGATACCTGGGTTGATGATGGTTCCGGTGGAGTCATCTGCAGACTCGGAGTGACAGGCTGTTTCTGTGGGACTGGAGGCAGCGTGGCAGAAGCAGCTTTCACCACTTTCAAAGCCTGCTGGGGAATCTGGATCAGCTGAGACTCTGTTTTGGGATGAACCACCTGGACCTGCTGCACCATAGGTGGCTGCCCAGGACTCTGGACGATCAGCAAATTGTTTCCCGCCTTCACAAAAAGACAGGAAAGCTTATCGTTGGATGTCAACAACTTTAATTATGCTTCCTTGAACAGGTTAGACTTAATTAAAGCGTCTAGGACTGTCGTAATAAATCAATAAATAAATAAGTTGCATGATCAATTAAAGCGACATCAATAATTTCCATTTGCTTGATGTATCGTTTTTCTGTTTTCTCTCTTTTTACCAAAATTTGAATGACAAAAGTCTTTAATCTGGTGCTTTGGTCTCAACTAGCCCTTTTTTTGAAGGCTAATTTTATTTACAGACTTCATAATTCATTTTATTTGTTGTTTCTGTTATTTTATTTATTTTAAATATTTAAAATGTATCCCAGTTGTAGTGATAAATGTTCATTATAATTTAAAGTTTATTGATCTTTGAGAATGTTTTTGAATTTTATATATCTTGAAAATGGGCTCAAAACTACAGCATTGTCATTTATTCCAATAACTTCTGTTATTGTCCAGCAAAATTTGTTATTGTGACAGGCCTAAATGATTCTACCTCAAAAATGTTCTCACTTCACCTGGTTGTTTGGCAAAGAGTTAATCTGGCAATCTTTCAAAAATATGTTTGTATTTTGGTTGTTTTTTGGTTGCTGTTAAAGCTTGAGTGGCACAGTACAATGGCTGCTGGGAAATGAAAATACAGTATTTTGTTGTTGACTTACTATCCAGAAACTACTTACTGCATTCTTTTTGCTTGTGCGGGAGGCTCCACTTATGCTTTTCAAAGATTTTATTATTGCACATCTGTTTGCAGCCATTTGTACACGTGAGAGTAAACATTGGGAGGCAGGGAAAGCAGCAGCTTATTTTGATTTAAAGTAACAAGAGGCCTTAAAACGGCTCATTCTGAAAGGGTAGAACTGATCGGGCTAAGATTTCATTATCTAAGAAGAATTTTGTTCAAAAACTGTAATGAACATGCTTCGTATAGGCCATAGACATATCCTAACCTGTATTATGTTATCTCCGGCTTCAATCAAAATGGTCTCCATCTGCTCCGGAGGCGGCGAAGCGGCCTGAGCCGGTGGCGGTTCGGCTGGCAGAACCACTTTCTTCTTCCTCCCTCTTCGCCCCTTTCCAGGCGTGGGAGGTGAGGCGGCCGTCTCCGTGACGACCGGCGACCCGCCCACTTCTCCGGTTGCAACGTTGAGAGGTAGAGTGAGCCCGGCGGGCAACTGCATCACGTTCACACCGGCACTGTTTGTCTTCCGTACCTTCAGCGACGGTTTGATGGCCACGGTCTTCTGAGGCGTGACCGGCGTTGCCGCAGCAGCCGCCGGCACAGTCATGGGAGTGGTGATGATGGCCTGGTTGGTGCCTGGGATGAGCTGAATCTGACCGCCCTGCGGCATCATCTGGATCTGCGGCATCACCTGGTACTGGATGTTGGCGGGCCCGGCGGCATTGGTGCGCGCGGGGCTCTGCTGGATCGTAAGCACGATGGGACTGCCGGGAGCAGAGGTGCCCAAGCCGGGCGGCAGCTGGATCACATTGCCCTTTGCTGAGAGGAAACCTAGGTTTTTGGGCGGAGCCGGTGCGATGGGGGCGGGCTTTATGGGCTGAAGCCTGCGAGGCTGCGGCTGCGCTGGAGGAGAGGTGACGGGAGCCTGAGCGGCGGGGGGTCCGATTTTACTGCAAGTAGCAGCCAGAAGGGCCAGAGGAGACGGCTGTGTGTCCTGCTGTGAGAAAACAAGCAATCAAATCAATCTGATTTGATTTAATACATTTCATTATGAACTAGGGCTGGGCAATATGGCTGGGAAATGTAGCCATATTTATATCAGTCGATATCCATTGTTGTTGATTAATTTTTTAGTTTTAAATATTCAAATAAAATTCATTTCGAGTTTAAAAATACTTTATTGATCCCAAAGATAAATTAAATGTGACTTAATTAAAATTTTTCAAAGAATTATAGAATGATGGTTAACAGGAAAAATCCCTTGTAGTGATCTGTCATTATAATAGAACAGAACAGAATATCTGACATTTTGTCAAACTAATGATGTAACTTTTCCTGTTTTAGCCACAACTTTCAGTTTGCAACATTGTTTTTCTACTTTGAGGCAGTAATGAGGCACAGTGGAGAAACTTTAAACTGCTGCTGCTCCAGTTACTCACTAGATTGTTGCTAGGTAACCAAAGAACGAATGAGTTGCTAGGTAACCAAAGAGTGAGTCAGTTGGTTCCACCAACCTTTTTTTTTTTCTTTTTACTTTCTTTCAAACAAATAACATTAGATAGAGGATCTTTAACACAATGACAAATATCACAATACTATAATAAAGAAAGAACCATAGGCATTGATAATATTGGTATTAGTGTGTTGCCATCTGCAAAATAGAAAGTAAAAAACAAAAGTTAAAAAAATGTATTCATAAATGGGTAAAATAAAACCATATCTACCTTTCAGTCTGCACAAATACTATCTTCTTAACAAAAATTGTCCACAAATAATATGCAAATACATATAATAAAGGGTCTGTTACAGTAAAAAAAAATTAAAATATAAATGTAAAGAACATAACAGAGGGATCTGCTTATGAGACAGTTAAATGTCTGAAGAAAAGTTAGTTTTTATGAGTTTCTGATTATTTTTCAACAGAGGAAGAATACGTTTTTAAAATTATTAAATGAGGGGATTTATTTCACTCCATTTCATCCTGTGAACATATTATATACATTTCATCTGAAGAAAAGGCTGAATTGTTAAAGATGAGAAACATTAACACATTTTATAAAACAATGTTCTTTCCAATTTTTTCTGTAAGTAGGTTTTGCAAATCCAACCAAAATATGACAGGATGAGAACACTCCACAAATAAATAAATGTTCAATACTCTTACCCTCACACTGCCAACCTAGCTTAACTGTGAGAAGTTTATTAGTTAAAGCCTCGCCTCTGCCTACATCTCCCAGAATCCAGTGCGGTTCTGGATCAGAGTTCAGTGAAAACTGAATGCTCTATAGAATGTAACGTCTGCTGATACTGATCACATGCGATACGCATTGTTATTGATCTATTGCGCAGCCCTAACATAATAAGTATAATCAGAATGCATGGGGTGGCAGCGTATGCAGTTACTTACTTGTGTAGAAGCAGTGGAGGGCTGAAGGTATTCACTTGGACTAACAGCAACAGTGGCCATACTGTCCTGTTGTTCTGGAAAACACAAAGTAGAGTCAGAAACAGGCTGCCTGCAGCAGGTGTAGTTTGGCTGTTGATGAGCCAAACATGTGGACATCTAATGCACTCAGAAGATAGATGAGAAAATATCACAAACTCACTGTGTGCTTTTCTGATTTCACATTAACTTAATTATGTTTGAATCTAAACTATAATAAATGCAGACATTAAAAAACACTAGGCGTTTTGCACAGAGGTGGGTAGAGTACTCAAGTATGAGAGGCTCTACTTCAACATGTTTTTACTGAAGTAAAACTAAAAAATATCCATTCAATAAACTACTCAGGTAAAAGTAAAAAAGTACTTGCTAAAAAGGCCACTCAAGTACTGAGTAACTGATGTAAACATTATTTTTAAAAGTTACGTCATCAAACGGACCAAAATAAGTTGGTATTTTAAAGATCAAACTGAAAATTACTCATACTTATAATGTAAAATAACAAAATCAGGCAAAAGAATTGGTTTTCCATATCAATTAACTTGAAAATAAAACTCATCAAACTTTACGAAACACTGCAGATGTGTGTCTGTCTCTGGTGAATTTTTGAATAAAACATGTTTTTTTCTCCATCCAGAAATTTTATTCAAGTAAGTAGCGATACTTGATAATGAAATTACTCAAGTGAAAGAAAAATGTAAGGCGTAGTAAAAATACTCCTAAAAGTAATTTTTCCCCTGAAAGTTACTCAAGTAAATGTAACTGAGTAGATATAACTACCGTAGTAACTATCCAACTCTGGTTTTGTGTGCTAACTCTCCTTTACTAGTTTCTGATAAAATATGTCAGAAATTCACCTGAAAACGTCCCAATTCACTTAAAATACAGCAATAGCTTTCAGCTGCAAAAGTACTAGAGGTACACTACATTTACGGTTCGTTTTGTAGGTTTTCAGAAAGAAAAACCATTTGAAGTATGTCACTTTCTATAGTTACTGAATTCCTGCCTGATAGACACTGTGCCAGGTCTTAATCTAACAAAACACATGCAGCTGTCCCGGCTGCAGCAGGAACCACAGAACAATGCAATTCCACATTATAAGCTCATATTGATAATAACTAATAGATTGCATCAACTTCATTGTCCCCAAGGGGCAATTTGCTTTGCAGATAGAAAGAACAACTGTAGATAAATACATTAAGAAATTACAATAATAGTAGACCACAATATCCATACAGCACAATCATATACCACAGTTTGTTTGGGCTTATCTCACATTATTAATGAGGCCGACACTAACGGGAATAAATTAATATTTATAGTTTTTTCTGTTACATTTTATCACCATATATCTAAACAAATAAGGCAGAAACCTGTAATGGTGATGAATATGGCTGCATAATATATCGCAAATTTATTGTAAGCACACAATCACTCAATAGAGCTACGCAGTAAAATGTACAAAGCATTCAGGCCCTTCATGCCTCGAATATATATGGTTATATATTTGATGAAGCACATGAACATTTATACAGTAAAAAGTTGGTGCAGTCATTAAAAAAACTAAGTTGTTTCATTACCAAAACAGCCAACATCAGCCAGAAGCAACTATTTTAATAAAACCTCGTGGAGTTGGACATAATTTTTCCTTTAGTTTTATAGACTCTCTATCTGGGGTTTATGTGCTATGAAACCAATGCCTACAGATGTGAACAGTTTAATTAAAGTTAGCCTTCTATTACCTGAAGAATATTTCCAGGATTAGAGGACTAATGTTTCTGAAGGCAAGAAACTCATCCAGGATCTGTATCTTTATTTGCATGGATTACTGCATCAGCGTCTTCACAGGTCTGACTAAAATAAAAATCAATCCTCCAGCTACAACTGACCCAGAACGCTGCTGCTGCTGGCGTTCTGACTAAAACCAGAAAGATAGAGCACATAACACCATTCTACAGACCTACACTGGCTCCCTGTAGACTGTATAATACTGTTGTTAGTTTATAAATCACTGAACGGCTTAGCACCACAACACATTAGAGATCTGCTGTTGTCATGGTAACCTTCCAGACCTCTCAGGTCTACTGGTTCTGGTCTGCTTTTCCAGAACCAGAACCAAACATGGAGTAGCAGCATTCTGCTTCTATGCACCACAAATCTGTAACAAACTTCCAGAAAACTGCAAATGAGCCGAAACACTGAGTTCCTTTAAATCTAGACTAAAACCCACCTGTTTGGAGTTACTTTTGAAACATTATAAACAAAAAATTAACCAACATGTTTATGTGTGTTGAAGATTTTAACGATGGCACTTGACAAAATGTTTGTTACTGGTTTTTACAATCAGCGACTGTATGATCTGTTTATGATGTTTTTGTTTTCATCATGTAAAACACTTTGAATGATTTATCACAACCTTCACCAATGACATAGTAAATCACAGCAATATTAAAATTGATACTACATACTAAAATATTCATAACAAACGCAGTTTGCAAACCAAGATTCAGCAGTAGTGCTTCAACGGTTTCCACTGTGCATTCAAATAAAGACAGAATAACAAGTCTCAAGTCAACAAACAGCAGGTTTCTTGCTGTGTCTAGTGCATTTTTGGTTAAAATGTGTTTGTTCCTTATTTAGTGAGTAGAGCAGCCAGAAATTTTACATTAGTAAGAGTAGCAATGCTTCTTAATTAGGATTGCATTGGTAAATCGGCCCAATTTCCTTAATTTTGGAAAATCGTTGATCAGCTGATGCTTACATGTGAAACTGATCTTATCCACCAATCTTATCTACTTCGGGAAAGGTCAAAAAGTTGACCTCTGTCCTCTTTTCCACTGTTGTGAGAGGTTTGACTGACAGACTGGCCCACCTGGTCATGTCTGCATGTTTGCAGTTAACAATTATAACCCCATCGTTGCCAACTCAGCAACTTTATTGCTATATTTAGCGACATTTCAAACAAAAGAAAAATAATTTTGGCTAACATCAGAATTGGCAGGTCAGGCTTTTTAAAGATCGGTCATAGGCCAGAAAACTATAATCAGTGCACCTCTATTCTTAATATCTCTCTTCTAAAAGTTAAAATTATGGTGCAGTAAAACTATTCCTAAAAGTATTGTTTTCCACAAAACATTACTCATATATATCTAAGTACCCACTTATGGTAAAAATATATTGAAGTAGTGGTAATCTTGAGAACAATTTCTGGGTCCTCTGCCCACCTCTGTCAAGGTGTAGTAGGAAAAGACTAAACAGAAACCTCCTAGTTTTGTTTTACAGCAAATGACACCTGATTTCAGCTTTCTTCATCTGATGATAACGCCACTTAAAAACTGTACAAAACCAAAAATATCAATAATAAAACATTGTGGATTCAAAAGAAGCTTTCGCCAAGCCCAAGCAGCTGGGCTTAGTTTCCTCTCTACAAGCTGCTAGCGTTAGCAAGAAAGCGCCGAGCTAGCAGGCGGGTTTAGCATCTGTGCAATTTCCCCCTCCTGTAACACGAATTACAATTTAAACTGAACTAGCACAATCAAAATATCTAAATGGTTTATTAGGGTGAGGAGCAACTGAATGCGAAGAAATTGAGGACAAGTGAACCACCAGCTACACAGCAATGTTTAGCATTCGCAGCTAGCCAGTGAAACTCTTTGATAACGTTATAGAAAAAAATGCAGCCCTTTTCCGGAAGTTCGTGGCTTATTCTAGTGCATCGAACCAACCCAGTTCTGTTACAACACGGCTATACGTGCACATAACACTCGGCGCTTTACTCCACAATAACGATACACTGTTTATGAAGTAGAATGTAATATAAACACCAATGTTTTCATTCCTACCCACCGCTCATGACGACATTCGCTCTCCACAGCCTTGAAGACCAAGACATGAAGGAATCCGCCCGCGCGGCTGCACCAATCAACGGTCAGCAACGGGTTGATGGACAGCCAAACAGACCAATCAGCTTTGTGGGATTTAGTGATTGAAAAGTACTGAACCACTCCTAAAAGGCTATTTCTGTACATCCGACGGTTCAACCAATAGGATGTCGCCTTTGCGCTCACGGGGGCGTTTCCCAGAGGATAATCCAGCACCCTATTACAGCGAGATTACACGTTCACTGACATGGCTGGCGACCAATGTGATGTTGGAGGGGCAGATCAGCCGAAGCAAGAATGACAACCGTGTGGAGCAATTAACGTTAAGTTGCTCCTATCTGTGCTGTTTAAATGAACTCAGGCGCAATCCTAAGGAGCAGACCGTTGTACTTGACAACATAGAGTGTGCTTTTATGCAAATTTGACATAAATTTAGATAAAAGGTGTTCATGTGCAATAACGTTAGCAGAGGCGCTCCAAGAAAATGTGAATAGGGGCGACCAGATGAATTTTAGGGTGGAACAATCAGTCAATAAAACAATATAGACTGATAGATTTATGAGTTCTGTTTGTCAGATTAAAAGTAATTTTAAAAATAATCATTAAAGAGGTATTGAACATATTTTTTTTTATTAAACCCACATTTCTGAGGGGGTAGGGGGTTAGGTAATTTTGGTCTGGTGTAATATTCTATTTTTAATTTGATGTTTTCATTAGCCGTAAGTGGAAAATAATAATAATTAACAGAAATAGAGGCTTAATAAATTTACATAATGTACGATAGTTTCTCAAATAAATGGGCTTTTCAATGATATTCTAAATTATTGGGTCTGTTGTCATATCAACATTTCAGACCATCCAAATTTTAATTATCATTGATTGTACTTTACATTCCAGTTTTTCTTTATTTTGCAACTAAAATGTAATATTTATTACTTGTTTGATGTTTTATATACAAATAAACTTGCTTTGCCATGTATTGATTGAAAAATCAATACATGATTGTATGAACTGTATAGTTAGTTCATACAAACTATACAGTTTGTATGAACTAAATATATTAAAGGCGGCTGAGTTCTTCTCTAAGGGGATTTCAGATGATAGGCCAACACAGATTAGTGTGTAAAGGGACTAGATAAAAATGCTTGGTAAGATTTTGTGTTTTTTCAGTTAAATAATCCTTTTTAACATGAATTATCTTACTCCACAAGTCAAACTCTGTGAGCTATCCTTGACTTCAATATTTCAGCGCCTATCTCAGACTTTGAGATAGTATCGCTTCCTCCCACTGATATCCAAGTGTTGTTTTTGAAACTCAATCCCCCTGAAATGTAGATTAAAAGATTTGAAGAAATAAAACCCTTTGCCATGTTGGGATTAGTCACATGCCATGAACACACAACATTTAATCTCCTGATGACATCACGATGGAGTGATTTCTGTGTGATCTCTTTGCTAAGTCAGTGCAAAAGGAGGCAGAGAATGAGGGGATGATAGAGTAAGACACCAATCAGAACCATCAAAGAAGAAGAAGAAGTTTAATTTTAAATTCAGCTCTACAAAGACTGATATCCTGGGTTCATTCCAAGGAGAAATTATGTTCTTCACCATTGCCTTTTGTTTTTGTTCATCCTTTAATCTTCTAGCAGGTTTTGTTTTTGCCGTTTTGCACCTGCATTAGACCTCAGAACCCATCTTTAGTACAGTTATTTTTAGAACTATTAATAAATTGATTTTGGCTTTTTATTGTGGTGGTCAGAGTGATTATCTCTGACCACTAGCTATGTCTTAAAGCTAAATAGGGCTGCAAATAACGATTATTTCAATTATGCTATCGATTCCTCTGACGATTTATCAATTACAATTTTTACTTTTCAAGCTTAGAAATGTAGAAAAAGTCTAGAACATTTCTGAGATTAATCTTTTCTATCTAAAATGGTCTTCACCGTCATGTAGCACATCAGTAATGTTTGAATGAGAAGTTGACACAGCTTCGTCGTGCAGCTCAGCTGAACGAGCGCTATCAAGGTGAAACTTGTCGAGTATTTATATTTCAATACAAAACCGCATAATGTACATTTTATATTCAATAACTGTGTTTGGACCGTTTCTCTTTCTGTTCTGGAATGGCCGCCATCTTTATTTCTGTAACTTTGTTTCCGAGTTTGCTTAAGGATGACCAGCGGCGCCCTCTGCCGGATAGCGGTCAAATTACAACACTAGAGAAAGAGCTAAGCAGACGTTATTTAAAAGATTGGGAACTAATTTTAATCTAATAAACGATCAGTGATGGCATAGTTACTTTGGAAAAGTAACTTTAATCGGATTACTGATTACTCCTTGAAAAAGTAACTTAGTTAGATTACTGACTACTTTATTTGGAAAGTAACTAAGTTACATTAAAAGTAACTTTTTAGTTACTTTCAGCAGTTGCTAACAACAACGCTCCACCACCTGTGAAAATGACATTGATCTTTGCCAAAACTTAATTGTAAGCTATTTTATAAT
>CAEFZX010029600.1:0-22544 GCA_903066825.1 Alfaro cultratus
TTGCACACACTCTGCATTCTCTTGATGAGCTTCAAGAGGTAGTCAGTCACCTGAAATGGTTTTCACTTCACAGGTGTCCCCTGTCAGGTTTTTCTACAATCTAATCTACAATTTTCATAGTCATGAAAATCCATTGAATGAGAAGGGTGTGTCCAAACTTTTGGTCTGTACTGTATATATTATTTTTCTGCAAAGAACAGCTGATGAAGACATGTTTTTGTAGAAGATTTAAATTTAGAGAGAATTTCCAGATAAGGTTCCTCCATGTATGGCGGCTTGGAAAGTGACAAGCTGTGCAGCAGAGCAGCAAACACATCCTGGGTTGAAATGTCAGCCACAGCGTTTTTGCAAAAATATTTTTGTATATTATTATTATTATTATTATTATTATTATTATTATTATTATTATTATTATTATTATTATTATTGTTAGTATTATTAGTTCAAATATTCTCTACCGCTCTTCAGAGGTTCTCTCCATGTTCTTCAGCTTGTTCCTATAGTGCAGAAACATGCATGCTAGGGTAATGAACACTCTAAATTATCCTTGTGTGTGTGCGTGTGCGTGTATGGGTGCGTTTGTTTCTAATACCTTGTGGGGACCATTTTCCTGACATATACTACGTTGTGGGGACCAACTGCTACGTCCATGTGTGTGTTGGTGTGTGTGTGCATGCGTGTGTGTGTGCATGAGTGTGTGTGTGTGTGCATTTGGGCTGTACAATATCAGGTAATGTAAGAATGTTGACAAATGTTGCAATAATGCTGTAGTTTGCAAAAAAAATGTTTTACTGTGAGTGCTTTTGCTTTGGGATATTTGCAAACATAAATCCCATATCGTGAGTAATTTATCCTGCTAAGTGATAATAAAAAAAAATAAAAATAATCATTATTTTCATCGTAACAACAGTGATTTGTTACAAATGTTGTATCTGCCTGCATGGATGTTTTGGAAAGGAACCAACTTGGAAGCATGGTTTGTTACAATTTTTACTGCAGTTCAAGCAGTTCTTTGCAACATTGATTTTGTGTAAATATTGCAAGAATTGCTACATTCGGGAAATATTGTGACGCCCTTATGTGCATGTTTGCATTTCCAGTGTGTTTCTGTGCTGAACTGGCATAAACTAGATGTATAACTGCCTTAAATGTGACTGTATTTATTGTACTTTGGTATTTTTTCGTGTTCACCAGTGTCAGCAGGGTAGCCCAGATCCTCTGTCTGGCACTACGCCACCACCCTGACAGGTGTCTGGCACTACGCCACCACCCTGACAGGTGTCTGAAATGTCTGTGCTGCTGGTCCAGACATGGTCCTCTACTTTGGTCTCGTCTGACCTAAAGATATTGCGTCAAACGTCCCATGGTTTCATCAGATGTAACATCAACTCTTCCTTTGTCTTTGCCTGCTTGATGGCTGCAGGTTGGCGTTTGGCCTTGTGCCTTTCTCCACTGCACTGAGACAGACAGGGCAGAGTCTTATTGAGAAGACTTAACAGGGCAGTATGGCAGGGTTATGTGTTTTCCAGCCACATAGTGCCATTTCATAGCTCAGCCAAGTAACTATGTTACCTTCAGTTGCTATAGAAATGCTAAATAAATGAAATATGACTTGAAAGAAATGTCACTTTGCAATTGGACCTCTGTCTCTTTAAAAACTCCTGTTCTTTCTGAAACTCCGCCTTCAGGAAATTATCCCAACATGGCTCCTCTATTAACCTTTTAACAATCTTTAAAGTAGCTCCTATACTGAGCTCAGCTGACATGCAGATCTACCTGGTGTTTGCTAATTGCTGCTGGCTAGTCTGAAGGAGATGAGTGGGGTAGTTCTGGGGCAGGGATGCTCTGTGAGGCAGAAGCTTGGGAACTGCAGCTCTGAGGATTGTGTACAGCGTTCACTGCTGTCTTTCAATCACACTTCTGCTTTTCAGTCATTCTGTTGCATATTTGCTAAGTTGTTAGAGACCATTGAGCTCTTCATAACCCATTTTGGGTTTTAGCTTCTAACAGATGGCCTCTGATTTCATTCTAATACGTTGGTATGCAGAGCAGTTCTGGGACCACTCAAAGACTGCAAGACTCCAAACAACTTGGATGCAAAATGCACCTGATTTATTTCCCCTTTTTGTGCCATAACATTTTCTTATCTTTCCCTCTTAGTCTTTAACTGGACCTCACAAGCATGCTCAGTTTTAACTATTTACCCCTTGAAGCTTGTTCATCGATGTAGCATTACCTTGTTCCACCTCCTCTGAAGTTGCTTCTATTGCTGTGTTACCATGGTAACTTTGCAACCAAAGTGCACTCTTCTTATTGGCAGGTGAAACAGCTCTACTTTGCTTTTAGTGGCTGAAAAATACAACAATTAATTATAGGTTGTGAGGCAACAAAACACAAGCCAGAGGAGTTTTCTGTTTACTAATAGTCCAATAAAGCAGGGAGGATTTTTGAACACAACTTTCATAAAAAAAATAACAATAATAATTCAAAATACTCAGTCTTGTACCTTGTAAATCCTATACATTTACAGGTCATAGACCATAAGCTGCTGGGTTTAGAAATTGCTGAGCACAGGGGAAAATCCTCCACCAATAATAATAATAATAATAATAATAATAATAATAATAATAATAATAATAATAATAATAATAATAATGGCAGCAGAACATCCAAAATAATCATGTCAGGATTCCTGTCTGAAGTTTTTCCGCAGTCCAGATGTGCAGTGTGCCTCCACAACACCCCCGCGCAGCAACGTGATCACGCAGAGCCTCTGCGAGGGGAGATTTGTCAAGTCAACCAGAACCAGAGTGGAAACCAGGCAGCCACAGCAGTCACAATAAAGGCTCTTCCTTCAGATTGATTTATTTAATAAACTTGTTAGTAATTAACCAAAAATATCTACCATTGTCTGTGTAAAGCAGGCCTATGTGGGGACCAAGGTGGTGATGGAGGGAGGAGCCTCAGTGTTCCTGGGCAGACACTTCACCCACCTTGCCTTGCCTTGCCTTGCCTTGCCTTGCCTTGCCTTGCCTTGCCTTGCCTTGCCTTGCCTTGCCTTGCCTTGCCTGTCGGTCTGCTCAGGGAAGCTGTGGCTGCAGCTAGAGTCCAGTAGCTTGTCAATGGGAGAGTGACTGAAAGCAGTGTGAAGCACTTTGGGGTCCTTTGGACTAGATAAAGCACTCTGCAAGAACTGCAGCTAAAATATTACAGTATTTTAATTATTTTTACACCATTCTAAACAATAGAATCCAAGTAATGGTATACCATGTATGTAGTAAATTTTCCATTAGATCATGTCAAAGTGTATACAACTATTTTTCACCACATTACAATAGACTATACAATCTTATATTAGTGATGTTATAGAATATAATTACATAGTATCATTTTTCATTCTATCCTCTCAGTGTTAACAATATTTTTTACTAATCTCGCCTCTGTCAGCCTGTCCCAGGGCAGCTGTGGCTACTATCCAGTAGCTTGCAACCATCAGCGTGTGAGTGTGTGTGTGATTGGATGAATGACTGTAGTGTGAAGAGCTTTGAGGTCTTCTGGAATTGATAAGGTGCTATACAAGTATAAAACAATTTACCATTTAATCTATAGTAAACAATGCTATCACAGTAATGGTGTAGTATATCATAATTACTACATATAGTATATTTTTTCATTATATCATCTCAAAGTGTGTACAACTACTGTACTTTGCACTATACTGTGCTATGCTATATAATAGTAATGTCATAGCAAGGTGACATAATTTTCCATTATATCATCCCAGTGTGTGCAATGATTTCACACTATGGTGTACCATACTGTACCATGCTGTACTATACACTTTACTATACCATGCTATACTACACTATATCACACTACACTATACTATACCATACTATGCTATAACATACTATACCATACTGTGCCATACAATACTGCACTATGTTATGCTATACTGCACCATACTATACTACACTATGCTGTACAAAACTACACTAAACTGTGCTACTCTATACTATACTGTATCACACTACACTATACTATACCATACTATGCTATACCAAACTATATTACACCATACTGTACTAAACTATACCATACTACTCCACACTATACTATGCTATACTATACTACACTATACCAAGCTATACTAAACTATACTGTATTATGCAATACCAAACTATACTAGACCATTCTATGCTATACTACACAACACTGCGCCATTCTATACTATACTACACAATACTATGCTATATTATACTATATTGTGCTATGCTGCACTATACTACAGTACTGTATACTGTATGTACTATAGTATGCTGTATACAGTATACAGTACTGCATACTGTACTGCCAATACACTGCTGTCGACACTGCTGCCAAGTTTATTGGAGCAGGAGCTGCCACAGTTGGAGTTGCTGGATCTGCTGCTGGAATTGGGACTGTGTTTGGTAGTCTCATTATTGGCTATGCCAGGAACCCGTCTCTGAAGCAGCAGCTGTTCTGCTATGCTGCTTCAGTATAGGAGAATGCTGCGCTGTACTATAGTATGCTGTGCTGTACTATAGTATGCTGCGCTGTACTATAGTATGCTGCGCTGTACTATAGTATGCTGCGCTGTACTATAGTATGCTGCGCTGTACTATAGTACTGCACTACACTATACATTGTGTTACTCTGTACTATATTATGCTATACTATATCGCGCCATACACCACACTACGCTATACTATACTATACCAAGCTATACTAGACTGTACCATATTATACAATGTCTAACTATACCAGGCTAGACTATACTATACTATTCTGTGCTATACTATACTACAGCATAATATATTATGACAGTATACTATGGTATGCTATGCTAAACTATTAAATACTATACTTTGATATGATGTGCAATGCTATAATATATGTTATGCTTTATACTATATTCTGCTAGTGTGACTGGTGGACTTGTGCGTTGTGTGTATTTATGTGGTGATCGGACAAACCACAAGACACCAAGTCTGGGTTTGGAGACAGTCTCCATTTATTTAATCTGTCAATCGGGAGATATTAGCAGTAGCACATAGCATGTGCTCCAGTTCTCCAACCCGATACAAAATAATAGTGCTAGCACGCATCAAATGTTATAAAGGCGTAATAGCAACTCAAATGAAAATATCCAAACACCTATCATAAATACAGAAGGAAAAATAAACATTTGAACAATATAAATGAAAGGATTACAATGGATTATAAAACTTGCCTCTCCCCAGTGGAATGAATAACAAAAGGGAAGAGAAAATTAATAACTTAATATTTATAATCAAGGACCCTGAATAAAAGAAGAAGAAGGTAAGGCGGAGCTGGAGGACCAAACCTCTTATAGTGGACACAGAAGAACACAAGAACAGTAAAGTATAAGCGGACAAATACATTAAAGAAAACATTTTGTGAAAATATATATAACTATTAATATAGACCCAGTTACACTACACTACAATATGTTAGTACGTTACATGCACTAACTTCTGTTATCTCTTCTCATATAAATTGAATTGTATTGTGTTGTTGTCTAATTTATTTTACTTTACAATATTCAACTAAATACTATTATATACTGCAATAGTATTGTCATTTAGTGTAACCTCATCAAACGGTATGTATAGATACTATGCCATTGTATTATGTACAGCACATGTTATTATCTGGAAATACATGTTAGATTAGAACAGTGTAGTTCACTATAGTTTAATCGAACTGAATAATGTTATTATGTATCAATAATCAATGTGTTCAAGTATACTATTTAATATACTACAGTGTATTTGCATAGTGTAACTTTATAGTAAATTATTTTATAATATCTGCTACACTGTAATTCTACACTATGGCTCTACGTACCCTCTCAATATATTAAATGACTCCAATGATGTTGGAGAAATGGGGGGGGGAGTACAAAAAATAAGACTGTGTTTGATTATGTTTTGGTTCGCTTAAAATCCCTGACCGGAAGCTGGACGTCAGCACTCCGTGTAACTTGACCACTGTAAGGAAAACGGAGCAGAAGAGCGAAACATGGCGACTTCGAACAATCCGCGGAAATTCAGCGAGAAAATCGCTTTACATAATCAGAAGCAGGCAGAGGAGACAGCGGCATTTGAAGAAGTGATGAAGGACCTGAGCATCACGCGGGCGGCCAGGGTGAGCAGGACACCGCTTCCTGGCCTAAATCCTTCCTCTGTCCGGTTTGTTTGGAGCGAGCTGTCAGATGTGGGTTGCAGAGCGCGGCGGCAGGCAGGCGGGCAGGCAGGCAGCAAGCAGCAGGCAGGCAGGCGGGCGGGCAGCAGGCAGGCAGGCAGGCAGGCAGCAAGCAGGCAGCACGCAGCCTGGCCAGCAATGGTAAACAATAACAAACGACATTCGCTGCCAGCTGGAGCCCTGCAGTCCCTCAGCTCACTGCAGACAGAGCAGGCTGCAGATATCCGTCCTGCAGGGATAATATGGACTGTACGGTCTCTAATATGAAAACAGTTATTGTAATATTTAGCTTTGCGGGAGGGGCGTGCATGCATGCCTGTTTGACAGCGCGCGCCGCTTCCTGAGGCTCTGATACATACGAACCAGAACCTACACGCACATGTTTGCTGAAGTCAGTGATTTGCATTTATTTCCATCGCCTGCATGGGTGCCGGTGACACGCGGTGCGCATGTGCATGGACGCGGCTTAGGGAACTAGTCTCAGGCCCGTGAACACTGATACATGAGTGGCATGTATGTCAAATATAAAAGCCCTGAGATTACGTGAAATTTAAGCCACACAGCACAAATCCAACGGAGAAAAGCTGGGCTACAGCTGCTAAGTGGAAGCTGGGTCCTGATTGCTGTTACAGTGGAAATGTCATGAGACTGCAGGCAGCCAGGTCAGGTTAAAGACCAGAGGAGACGCTGCTCATTACTACCTCTGTTAACAGGTGGATAGTTTTCTATTTCATTGCTGGAGATAGGATGGCGTGTTAACAGAAATTTGATTTGATACGTTTAGCAATTAGGTTTCATCCCAGGGGCAGAACAAGGTTATGTGTGGCCCTAAGCAGAAATTAATTTGGGGGCCCACTTTCAGCAGATCTGCTTACAAACAGAGTGTGGAGAAAAATGTAATTGTTGCTCTGTTGATATGTGACACACTGTTAGCATAGCGTTCAATTTGTCAAACTTTATCTTAGTCTGTAAACAAACTATGCATTTGTAGATCACTCTTAATCATAGTTTTTATTCATAAAAAGAAATTATTTAGATGAGGACTGATTTGCTTCTTTCAAATGGAAGACATGTTTTCCATGTAGCAGAAAACAAAATGGACAGCTGCAAATGTTAAAGTAGGGCAAACATTGTGGTCTGTATTTAATTCAGCTCAAACAAATGTTCCCTTTGGTCTGTGCCATATAGACCTGTGGGCTCCTATTGAGGGTTTCTCACTTTGACTTTCCCTGTCATGTTATGGTTTTAGACTACGTTTACATGGACTGCAATCTGGAAGCTGCTGGTCTTTTCAGATGTGGATTGGGGAAAAGTTTCACGTTCAGACGGCACTGCCTTAACACCTTGAATCCGCTGTAGTTGTCATGCCAGACCACAACATGGCACTGTGATTTTAGCATGTCACCACAATGCACATGCACTTTTGACCTGCAGCTTCCACCTCCCTAACCTCTGTCTGATTTAGAAAACAGTAACCTGTCTCTGTCTCTCATGAACCAAATGCTCATGTAACACATATGTTCTTTACTAGGAGTTGTGTTGAACTGAACAGGTTAAGTAGCACACACAGTAGAATGCTATCCACCTTTGTTTTTGTCGTTTTCTGCCTGTGCATGTGTACAGGGACGCAGTTAAGTACTTTCTGAGGTGTATGCAGACACATTACAGGCCCCCGAAGGGGTCATAATGCATAAACAGCAGTCAAATAGAGAAAATGCCAACTTAAAAGAATTATTCCATTATAGTTTTTGCGCCCAGTCTAGCATGGTTCCCCTAGGCGTCGCACATAGTGTGTACCCACGTTTTGCACCACTGCCCTGCAGCATTGAGTCCTGTGCAGCATGCACACTTTCACACCTCTGTGGGGGGTGTTCCCAAAAAGTGCCACTCTGGCATCTGGTTTCATACAGTGACCGTTTCAGAGACTGTGATTGCTGGAGATGTAGAAATGAGCGGCTGGATCGCAACAAAAAGGTTACAGTTTCACTGGAAATCGTCTCTATATAAACAGGGCCTTAAAGGGACACTATTATGTATTTATCAGCCATGTTATAGCACAATCTAGTAACTATGTTAACTTTGGTTGTCTTAAAAATGCTTTATATGTCAAACATGACTTAAGAAAAATTTGACTTCTTAATTTAACACCTTGAAATTGGGCCTCTGGTCTCTTTAAAGACTCCCGCTCTTTCTGAAACTCCACTTTCAGGAAGTTACCACCACATGGCTCCTCTGTTAACTCTTTACAATATTTTAATAAGCTCAGCAAATGCTCAGTCCCACCAGTTGTTTGCTAATTGCTGCTGACTAGTCTGAAGGAGTTGAGTGGGGGCCTGGGGCAGGGCTGCTATGTAAGGAGAAAGCTCTGAAGATCCGGAGCTCTGAGGAGGATGTGCACCTTTAAGGTGGCAGTCAGTCCACCCAAGCGGTTTGCACAGCTTAATGGTTGCCATGGAGATTAAAGGATTTGTCAAACATTAAATAATCAAGGCAAGACTCCATGTATATTTTTAATGAGGAAATAACATTATAACCTTATGTAAAGCCCCCAAAAGTCAATTTTACGCAACATTGCCCTTTTAAAGGTTCCTAGCCTTTTGGTCTCTATCGGAGCATGTAATTCTTGACAACAGACAAGGTTGGGCTAACCAACTGATGTACCAGACAATGCCCAGTGGGCTGACACACGTTTATGGGCTAGCCTGGGGCTGTCATAATTTAATTTAAAAAAGGTTATTGTAAGTAGTTTTTGTGGACATTGATGAACCATTGGTGGATTTTCTTGAAGGACATTGGGCCAATCCGATGAAATCTCTCAGCACTTCTGCCCGTCCCTTTTGATCAAAGTTATTAGATTTTTAAATTTGAGCTGACTTGACTTGGAGAAAAGTGTGTGGCACCACAAAAACAGAAAAAGCACAGAGGAGATGTAGAAAAGCTGTAAGAAAATGGTTAAAAGGTCAGCAAGTGGACGCAGCAAAATGCGCAAAAATAACCCTGATGTTTGATATTGACACCACAAGCTGTACTGCAGCTGCAGGGGCACAGCCAGAGAAACAGGCAGAATGAGCAATTCAGGAGGACTTGTCATCAAAGGAGGATGAGGAGAGGATGAAGAGAGGGATCCAGGTCAGATCAGCTGCTGTAGTCAAAATGTTAGTATGCAGTCAGAAAAACATTGGAATAAACGTATATTTCATGAAACAGTAAAAAGACATCTTTAGCAGAGTTTCTTTCACATCCACTTTCACTTTAAGATGGCAACTGTGATCATCTCTCTCATCATGGGTCCAGACCTGACCACAGAGTACTGGACATGTTCAAACACAGAGAAACTAACCCTGGGATCACATGCTTATAAAAGTCCACTTGTACTGCAGCTGTTGTTCTTATTAGATTTTCTGCCTTGCCAACAGTGAGCAGTGGGTTTCTATGAGCTGTAAGTTATAGTGATGTCCCTTCCCGTTCTGGGAGAACGGAAAGAGCTGTTACAGTTTGCAACTGTACAACTAACCATCAGCAGGCTTGGAAAGAAGGTGTGGATGGAAGTACCTCTGAAAAACTTCATTGTACTTTGTAGGGATTTTATGTGACAGGCCATGCACTTGTAACCAACATAAATCAATATGTGGTAGAACCATTTGCAAGTCTTTTGGGAACGTCTCTACCCCCTTTGAACACCTGGAGGCTGAACTTTAAATCCCTAACTCTTTTTGAACTAGTATGGGCTCAGTCAGAGCTTGTGACCAGGAGTTACTAAGAGCTGCCACCGGTTCTCTGCTTAAGTCTGAGTGTAATGTCTTCATACTAATGCATAAATATCTCTGATCTAAATGATTCCATTGTATCTCAGTCTGTATACTAAGGTTCGCTGTCATGCTTGAAGGTGATCATCCGGCCACGTCTAAAGTCTGCTGCAGCAACTAGCTCTCTCCTTCCAACCTTTAGATCCATCCAGCTTTGCATCTGAATAACCACATAACATCCATGCTATATAGGGAGAACAGTGAAGTCACTGAACAGCGTTTTGCATGTAGAGCATAAAGTTCAGTTTTAATTTCATTTGCCCGGAGCGCCTTCCTCTTTCCACAAGTTTGCTGTGTCCCCTACATGGCTTGTGGCTGACTTCTTATGGGTTTCTTTCAAGGATTTAGTGATCTTGCCACTTTTCCACGAAGGCCAGATTTGTTGAATACATGCCAGCTTAGTATTTTCTGCACTTATCATTGAATACAGAATCACTGCATGCCATATATGAAGAACTACCTTGAATGCAATAAATGTTGGATAATTAAGCATGTAGCCATTGAGTGTAATAAGAAATAGCATGTTTGAGACTATTTTTAATATTTTGTGACGGTAAAGAGGTACAATAAAGCTTGTAGTTGTTGAGATGAAAATAATAATTTATTTTTGAAAGTAGCTGCATAGACTACTCATTATCTGGAGTCTTTCTTTGCTGTGATCCCCAAGCAGAAAGACTTTACCAGTTTTATTTAATAGTAATAATCAATTTTATTTATAGTACCCTTTTTTAAACAAGATATTGCCCAAAAAACCTGCAGCTGGAAAAGGAGTTTTCAGAGACTGGAAACATGTTTTCTCTGTCAGAGACGCTTTCTGTGAGTCTGAGCTCTTTGCTGCAGCTGCAATTGCAATGAAAGATGTCTCTATAGTATGAGGAGATTAAGATCATTATTTTCTTCTCAACAATAAGTTTTTATGTAAAACTAAGTTGTTTCTAAGCAGTATTGACTGTTTTAGGAATAAAGTCTTTACTCTGGGGTACTTCATACAAAATCACATGAATGGATGTGTATGATGACTTTCTTACTTACCTGATGTTCTGTTTGCAGCTCCAGCTGCAGGACACAAAGTATTTGCAGATGGGATCGAGCCGTGGGCAGTACTACGGAGGGTCTTTGCCAAATGTGAATCAGGTTGGAAGCTGCACTGCTGATGTGCCTTTTCAGGTGAGACCTTATAGTTATAGTGCTACATTTGACATAGCTCTGGACAAACTGCTAACATAGACTAAAAGATGGAGGTTAGAGGTTGTCAAAATCTCTTCCATCATTTTAGTTCAATGTGCAGAAGTTCTGGTTCTGGTTTTCCTGGATGTAATCCTGATTTATCCTGGTCATGCCCTCGAGGCCCTCCAGTCCTCGAGGGCCGCGGTCCTGCAGTTTTTAGATGTGCCACAGGTACAAAACACTGAAATGAAATGTCTCAATTATCTCCTCCTTGTGTAGATCAGTTCTCCAGAGCCTTGGTAATGGCCTAATTATTCTATTCAGGTGTGGTGCAGCAGAGGCACATCTAAAAGTTGCAGGGCAGTGGCCCTCCAGGACTGGATTCGACACCTGTGCTCTAAGCTGTCTGTAAACAAAGAGAGACTTTGTATAGATTAAGCGTGACTGTACCAAGTTACAGTATAGAACCTGTCCCAGCAGGAAAACAGGGATTTTTGAACTGACACGCTTGTGTGATCAGTCCTTTCTCAGTGGAGATAAGCACACAGCTTTGTGGAAATGAGGTTAACAAAACACACTGGGAATCAATTTTAGTAGATTTAGAGATGAAATTGCTTTTTGCTAGCATTTGTATTCATGTGCACGTAGGAAAAAAACAATCTTACAGCAACATTCTGAACAGTTTTGAAATACACCTTATCATAGGCCATGTCTGTCCCCACCAATATTTCCTTTTTTCTTTATGTGCCTGCATCTATGTAACTCGACAGCAGCTGCACGTTGTATTCAAAGCATTAACAGCCAGGTAATGCTTTTTAAAATTCCTTTGTAAAACGTAAATGGCAAGTCCACTCAGTGATCTAGTGGATTGGACATCACGTGACTCACTGTGCGCCACATGCGCTATTGCTTTACAATGAAGCAGGAATATCGGTGGTCGAGGAAATTACACAATCAAGCAAAGAATCTGAGAAGCAGACTCAAAATTTTGATATTAATTGTCAACACTACCATAGCAAGAAAACAAGGGCCAAAGGAATCACATTTCACAGGTCAGTAAAAACCTGACCTTTCTTTATTTTAATTAAAATAAAGATTCTTTTATTTTAATTAAAATAAAGATTCTGCTTTATTTTAATTAAAATAAAGAAAGTGGAGAGTAGGTTAGTTATGCTAGCTTAACTTTGATCACCTTAACATGTACTCTTGCTGCCCAGTTCGGAGTATTTCGGTTCAATTAACACAAAAATAAGGTGACCCAATAGATTGTCTGATAGATAATCAGAAGTGCAGGTGTTTAAGTAGCTAATCAACCACCGCAAGTGTTCAGGCATGACTTCCTAATGATGCAAAATGGAAATTCAAAAACATAAATCTGCAACAGACAGAATGTTGTGTTTGGTGTTTGTACGTCCTTTTTTGTGTGGGAAATTTTTTTTGTGGGTGTTTTTTTTTCAGTGTTAATTTCTATGGAAGCCCATTTCCGCCACTCTGTTAAAAAAATTAAATAAATGATCTCATTATAGTGAAGTTTGTGTTCTTCTAATTAGTAATTCTAATATTACTAATATTGAATACTAATTCTCATTAGTATTCAATTCACTTCAAATTGAATACTTCACTTCAATTTGAAGGGGAGTATTCAAATTAAACTTCACTTTTGAAGTTTAATTTTGAGTTTTTGAAGTTTATTTCCAGTGTTCATTTGTCATTTTGCCATGAGTCCCATTATCTGTTCTACAGATGTTTTTACTCAGATGCTTCCTTTATTTTCTGCTGGCAAAGATTGTGCAACATGGGCCAAACAGCCTTAGCCTACCTTGACTAAAGCTGACTTCAAAGTTTAAGGAAGGATTTCCTTTATTTACACAGTAACTACTTACTTAATACACATAAATCTCTTTGGTGGAAAGGACAACTTTTTTCACAGTGAGTGATTCTGTTGTTTTGTTAATTAATGTCTTTTCATCATCTCTCAGAATTCAGGTCTTGACACTAATAGATCTACGCGACACCACGGATTGGTGGACAGAGTCTACCGAGACCGGAACCGCATTACATCGCCCAATCGGAAACCGATCTCTATAGACAAACATGGACGTCAGATATCCTTTGCAGCTGTGTCAGTGCTGGGAGACTGGAAGTTACAGTCAACATGTTCAGTAATTCCTTAACAGATGGAAATCTTAATAGATGTGGTTGTAAAACATATTATGATAATGCATTTTCAGAAATTTCCCTATTCAGGGAACAATCAAGTACAATTATTTTATGTTATTTTCTATTAGTGGATATAAGAATCTTCTGCTTAGACAGTAAAATCACAGATGAACCAACAACTAGTGTTCTGTTGGTGCTTTAGGTCTATAATCACTGTACTGTAGAAATATTCACGCTAAGTTTGACCAGTCCAGTTTATATTTTGTCCTTTACCACCTTCAACTGAGAGAAGCTCAGTTTCAGTGGTAGCAACTGCATAGTTGCATTTTTAACTAGTGTTAAAAAGCACCAAATACTAAAAGAGAAATAGCTCTTCTGTTAGTAATTACAAGCTTGTAAATAAATAAGCAATGAGAACGCTTGCTAAGTGCAATAATAATCACAGACTCAGCACCAAAATCTTAAAAGTCAGAAAAAGTCCATTTCAGGCACGATGGTATTTCCTGTTGTAGCATGCAGAAAGATTAATCTGCCCACATTCATGCATAGAATAGGAAACAGTATATAATTTAATGATTTATGACAGTAACTTGTGATTAGTCGTGAAATTAGAACTATGCGTCATCATTAGGGTCAGGAGGAGAAAGAATTTCTGAACTTGTGAATGACCCCCTAATGAAGTGCCACCCTGAGTAGAAAGCCATATTTCACCTTAAATACTGACACTGGATTAACTGGCAACAAACAAGTGTGACCAAAAGTTTAATCAGTTCTGCTTTTATGTCAGAGATCTAGACGAAATGATACTGTCTTTCATGGCCTGGTGGACGGACATAAGCAATGATCCCAGAGGAGAGCTGCTGCTACCTGTCAGTTTACAAAGCCAAAGCAACATCAGCTCAGGATATAAGTACTTCACTCTGCACAGAACAAGCTTTTATTTTTACCTGTTCAAAGAGAGTGAGCAGTTTCCGGCGGCATGCTTGCCTCAGCAAGTTGGCTCATGTCACAATAGGCAATAATCAGAGAAACTGTAAAATGAAAACTCTAAGAGCTACATCTAACACAGCAACATCGAGGCTCAGTTCAGACAAAATCCAGTAAAAACAATGGACAAAATCCAGAAAAATCCAGTAAAAACAAGTATTATTAAAGACAAAAGTATCATTCCCCTGGGATTTTTTGGTTTAAAGTCATCTTTTAAGTTGAACTACATGTTTTTACTGACTAAAGGTAATTTGGTTTAGCCAGAGTTTTGAGTTTAAATTGGTCCAAAAATCAAAAAGCTAGTCAGCAAATAGAAGAAGGGTTTGATTACTATAATGCTGATAAAGATTTTTCCATTAGTTATTGATAATGGTACAAATTCTTTTCAACAGGCCCTCTTTTGAAAACTGTAATGGGAACATTTTTATTATTGATTCTCCGTTTACGTCGTTTTTATCTCCTGAAAGAATGTCCGAAACATATTTACGGACATGCTTATGTATGGTTTGCATCACTAATGTGACGTGCGCCAATGGGTGCTGTTTCTTAGTTGTGGGGGTTGTATAAAATACATAATTAGGATCAAGGCGGAAGAATGAGAAATAAAACAGGAATACTAAGAATAATAAATCCATGGCTTGAATTGTGATTGGAGGCCAAACAAAATCATTCAGAGGGCCACAAATGGCCCCGGGCCACACTTTGGACATCTACGTCTACATCAACTACCTGTGCTGGATAGGCCAATTTTGTATCATCGTTGAACCATATTTGGTTCAACACACAAAATCAGTCCAAGAGCTACAGATGGCCCCCACGCCACACTTTGGTGATTCTTTTTTTTTATGTTGTTTTTCTGTGAACCGAATGAACTAATAGGAAAAAGTGATGAAGATCACATTCTTTCTTTTTCTATCCTGATAGCATTGGAAGGTGGCTGTACCTCCAATTTAAGGTTTATATTTTTTATAAATACGTAGTTACAGTGTGTTGAAAGTCTTGCAATGAAATCGCTTCAGTGAATAAATCAGTAAACTGTAGGCAGATATCCATTTTTATTCTGCCTTCATGCATTTAACAAAAAAGTCATAAAACTACATGGGATAATGATTTTCTTGACCTGAAGCATCACATTGACAGCTGTCCGTATGGCTCAGTGTACCTGTCGCCGCCCCCTGACACCAGCTGGAGAAGGTAAGAGTGTTTTGTTCGGTCTAACTCCGTGGCCTGGACACTTCCTCACACAGCCACACATGTAGCCTTCCACATTCTCTTACTTCTCATGAAACAGTTTAATACAGTTAATGTAGAACTGAGAACATATAATAACACCTCCATACTGACTGTGAGAAACAACTGATTAGTCCTGCCTTAGTGTATTACCCCTGCAATTCAAAACTACTGGATATGCTTAAAAAGTCCATCACATAATGGGATTGTTGCTACCTCTTTCACAAAAAAGTTAAAAGAAATGAAGCATCTTTTAACTAATGCATGTGGTGTTTGACTGTTTAATTAGAAACCCTTCCATACCAATTTTTGTGTCAAGTGTGTGGGTGAGAGCAGTGCTGATGCTCCATGACTTTAACAACATTTCGACCTTGGAGGACAGTGTGGTAGTTGTGGGTGCGTGCCTGCATTTCAAGGCTCAACTTGTTGGAACTGTGCATGCTTTAATATGCTTGTCATCATTAGGACCGAGCAGCGAATTCGCTACGAAGGCCTATTGCAATCATACTGCTTCTTTTTTTGACAATTCCGTCAAATGTCAAATGAATTGGCTTTTTGGGGGCTTTATCATATTCAAAAAGTCACCAAACTTCACGAAAAATTGTCCCCCTAGTAAAATTTTCTGATTCTGGTGGAATCGTAAGTGGATGTGGCCAAACTGCTCTATAGCGCCCCCTAACATGAGATAGGAGAAACCGTAGGTAGTAGAGATCTGAAACTCGGTACGTAGGTAGATCCCCCCAATCAAGAAAATAAAGTCTCTTGGAGGTACCCCGTAAAATGTACAGGGAGGCGGCCATTTTGTGTCAACGGTTAAATTTAGGTGATTTTCATTTTTACTCACGTCAAGCATTAATGAACTCCTTCTAGGGAGCAGACGTGCCCTGGTGGGTGGTCTTTCAGTCAGCCCTCTGTCATGGGGATTGAAAAGGGGACAGTGGTTGATTTTCTGATCTTTGTGTAGGTAAATAAGCTCAGTGGATGATATCAGTTTCTCATGTAAGTATTGGTCAATCACTGATCTCCCAGAATTAAGGAAATTGGGGCTAATTTATTGGTGCACCCTTATTTATAGGTATATCACACCTCTGTCATATAGAGCTATACTATACCAAATATCTTTGGTGATAACTTTCTCTCTAGCTGCGTTTTCATTGACTACGATATGTTAATTACGCCATTTGACATATCGAAAATAAATTTGCTTAATGGAGTTTGAAAAACTTGTTTTTAAATTAAAATTTGGCATCGTGGGGTGCTGCGGTGGCGCAGGGGCAAAGCATGACCCACATATACTGGCCTTAGTCCTTGTGGCGTTAGCCTCATTACTCTCTTTCCTGTGAAACTACTTTCTAATAAAGGCCACTAGAGCCAACAACCTTTAAAAGAAATTGCCATCACAAAAATCACATGATCAACGAATGGATTTTGACTGTGGTGCAAACCACTAAAAGACGATGGCAGGAAGTAGTTTAAAGATGATGGCACAACATGTTTCTTAATGACCTAATGTGTACAATCTTATTCACATGTGACTTTAACAGAAATACATCCAGTATGGCCAGGTGTTTTTTTTTTGTTGTTTTTTTTACATCAGCAGAATATTGACAAACTTTTGCACACATTTGTAACGGAAGTGCAGCTACTTACTCCAAACTACTATATAAATCTACGTTTTGAGGCTTAATCACAAATATTTCAAACTCTTGCTGTTTTTTTCAGTAGCACAGCAAGTTATGCATGAAGCCTGCAGAAGCATGTTTCAGACAAACCTCAGCTTGCAGACACGACAGGTTGGGGCAGAAGGTTTTTACTTCTATCTTCTTCTCTGACCCACTTTTCCTCAAGCAGGACGACTTTTACCTTTGAGAACTAAACTTTGTTCTGTCAAAGAGTAAACATGCACAACATTATGGATGACATATTCACATGCTGACTTGCTTGTTATCTAGATTATTTCCTACATTTCACTGTATGCATTGTTTCCTGCAGGACAAATTCAGACTCAGCCCTGCATCAGAGCACTCTGACTCCTGCACAACACGCCTCCTTCACTGGAGGCTCTCAGGAACTTCAGCCAAAACGAGGTGCAGGGCATCACCACACTAATCATTCTTCTCTTTTGCGTTACTGTGGATAAAGGAACGTTTTGGTTTCCTAAACTGGTTTAAGTTGCTGTATGTAGAGCAAGTTGTTTGCTAGCTCTCCCTTTAATCAATTAGTTTGTGCTCCTAATGAGGCGTGATCTGAAGTGGACGGCTGTTTTGTTGTGATCTTGTTCCTCTGTGTGCTGTGTTGCTACTTTCTCTTGATGGTTCAGTCGAGTGCCCTCCAGTGCATGATGAAAGAGTCTGAATGTTGCTTTGAAGGCGTAGAAGGAAAATTGATTGGTGGGAACATGTGCTGGCTGATGAATGTTCTTGCTAATGGGGTTTTTTTTTTTTTCATTTAGAAGCTCTGGATGAAACTGTATGCATCATCTTTTGTGATTTTATGACACATTCTGCTTCAGCTGTACTTTTGTTTACTTTTATTTTATATCAGTGTCAGAAATTACTTTAACAAGAGTCTGGATGAGAAGAAATAAGAAATTTATTAAAACCTTGCAAGGTGAGAACAGAAATAAAGAGTCAAAGGAGTCTATCAAGTCTGCTCTGACCAACAGTGGATCTGGCTTCCTTTTATAGGTTCTGGTCAGAGAGGAGAGACTTGATTGGACTATAGGTGTGAATCCCTGATTTTGATGTACTAGGGATTCTGTGGAGCCCAACACAGATGGTCTGGCCATTTGTCTATTGTTAAGGATAGGGGATTGTTCTTTCATTCTAAAGAGGGCAGATAAGTTCTACATTGGGGAAGAAACACTTAGTCTCCAGGATCAAGGAGATCTCCTGCTGTTATATGGTACTGACCAATACAGCTTGACCAATATCATGATAACACTATGCAGATAACCTAAAGCAGAAGAGGGGTGAGGAGCACCTTATAAAAATTTTCATTACAGTCAGTGATCATTTCTTTTTTATCTAAATATCAGTGCATCACAATTAGCATGAGCTGATGTGCTCTAGTTCATTATGAGACGAAATAGAATTGATGTCTGTGCAGCAAAGAGACTGAAAGGACTGTTTTCTGTCTCCATCGGTCCAGTTCTCCTCCTCACTGTGCCAGGGTCTGGAGTCCTTAAGCAAGAGGTTGATGAAGACGGACAGAAGCAGAGCTGGGACTGTAAAAAGGTAGAAACTGGATGTGAGGATTCTTCAGATCTCTGTGGGATCCACTCACAGCCTTTGCTGTCATTTTCTGTCCCTTCAGAATGTGTCGCAGTCTGAACCCTGTCAAGTTCCTGGCATCCAGTGAGTATTTTACTGCTTTATTAAAAAAAAGAAAAAATATATGGGGGATTGTTGTGCAAGTTCTGTGTGTTGGACCGTGTGTATACCAGCCAATCTCAGTGTGTGAACGGTTGGGAGTTGATACATTCAACTCCTGGAAACAATAGAGATTTAGACAATACCCTTTTAAAATTATAGCTTCAGTGCTGTTACTGGGACACAAACGAATAAAAGGTAAGGTATTTCACAGCAAAAGGAAAAAGGAAGGTTTTAAATGTTAATTCAGATAAACTGCATGTGCTAATAACGTATTAATGTTAACAGCTCTAATTTACACACATGTGGTAAACAAATATATGTAAAATTCATTTATATTTGAATTAAAGCCATCTGACTTCAATTAAAACACATTTTATGAGCTTAACAGCCAGAAAGACAAGGAGCCAAAAGACGAGTGCTGTCCAAGTTGTTCTTGGAAATGATGTTGCACTGAGTGATTTGCATAAACTGATGAGTGTTTGTGATTCCAGCGTTCTTGGATTCACAGCATTGGTCTGTTTCCTGCAGCATATTCCCGACCCCAGAGCAGCAGATGGCCACGTCTCTGAAACCAGCGGCCCACAACAGTGGCGGCTCTCTTCCCGACCTGACCAACATCCAGTTTCCTCCCCCTCTGCCCACCCCACTGGACTCAGACGACTCGGCGGCCGCCTCGTTCGGCTCTGCCGGCAGCACTCAGACTCCAGGTGTTCCTCACATTGAGCCATGGGCTCATTCAAAACTTATTGTTGAGTTCTAATTCCTGATGATCTCAAACACATCTCCACAGGGCTTTTTATTTCAAACTTCTGTTAGTGCCAGTTTCATGTGCTTTTAAGAAGACTTCCATTGAGCTGTTTTTTTTTGTACTGGGTAGGAGGGAACACCTCTCAGCCAACAGTAACCATGGAAATGGAGCCTGGCCAGGAGAACATGGTTCCTCTCATCCTGAATGCAGGAGATTCACACCAGCAGCAGAACCTGCAGCTCTCCCAAACGTCTCCACCACTCCCTCTATCCCAGGTATTCTCTGCTCCAACAAGAAACTGGGATAGAGAAATTCTTATTTTACTTTATTTTACAAGCATGGAGAAATCAGCAAAGAAAAAGAGACTAAATCTACAAAAGAATCTGCAGGTTAAACCTGCCAGTGGTGATGCAAATAAAGCTTTTTGCAGTTCATGTCGTTGGGAGCTTTCAATTGGACATGGATGGGAAAATGATTTATCTCAGCTGTTTAAATCAAGTTTAATGATAAGTAAAATACTTTTCAACTTGGTATTTCATTAGTTTTAAATTTTATTTGCATGTTGATGTCTCCTTGAAGTTGCAGTTTTGGTTTGAAAACAACATCCTTCTGTTTACTGAGGCATCATCAACTCACCAAGTGTAAGAAAAAAAAACATTGTGTTGATTAAGTCCATCTTTTAATTGTTACGTAAAAGTAACAGAAACAAAATGAAATCTTGTTTAGGTGGATGTGGTTCAAATGTTGGAGATATTGGAAATGTTGTGCAAAGACATCGCAGATGATGCCTCACGTATTTTGGAGGTACTGAGTTGGCAAGCCAACATCTCATGCTCCAAATGACAATCTTGTCACATGAAGCGGTTTGCTTGGCCAAGTTTCCTCTCAGTTTTGATATAGCTTGTTGATAAATGGATCTGTAACATTTCAGTGCGGTTCCAGTTAACTCTTAAACAAAACTTACAGAAAATATCATCTGATGCTTCATGAATTTGGCTCTGTGTTTTCAAAAAAGTAAAATGTTCTGACTTTGTTTCAGTTGCTCTCCGGTGAAATATCTGGTGATCTTAGCCCAGCCCAGCATAGGTTACATGACTCAGACAAACGCCTGAAGCTGCAGCAGTATCTGTTTCATTAACAACATTGTCATGGTAAAGAGTTAAAAATGGTTAATTAGTTAAAACAAATCCAGATTCGTTACCCAGTAGACTGACATTATAGGCCATTTCAAAGAATCTGTAGTGCTAGTGGACTTCATTCACAATATCTTTTCAAGATGGGGGCAGAAAGAATAGGGGCAAAGACAAACATCAGGCGTCCCGAGGTTGGGGATTCAATCCTGGACGCATTCAGAAAATTGCATTTCTGTTAGCATTTTAATATTTCAAGGGTCCATTAATGTCACCTCTCATTGTGTTTTTTGTGTGTCTGTGTGTGTGTTCTCCCCAGGCGGCCATCAGTGCTATGAATCTTGAACAACAGCTGTCTCAGTATTCTTTCATCAATCACCAGTCAATAACCCAGACACACCAGAACCAGCAAGTGAGTTCCTGTCCAAAAACAGCTGTTATGCAGAATGTTCAACAGTTAACCTGATCCCACATTACACTCCCAATTAACATTCTGAGAGCAGGAAAAAAGTATTAGCATTTCTTGTTGCTGCATCATAACCAAATGCTTTACATTGCCAAAAGAAGAAACAAGAGTAAACAACAAAAAAAATGCAGTTGAAAACTCTTTGATCAAAGGCTTAAGACCACAGATATCCTGCTCTGAGCCACGTCTGGCTCTGAGCAGATGGAATAAATCTTGGCTTTTTCCTCCTATATCACACAGGTTCTTTCAAATTACTGTCTTAAAATGTCCATGGAGTGTGGTAAGAGGTTTTGTTTGTGCAGCTCAGCAGTCCTTTAGCTGGAAGGCTTTTTGCTTTTCTCCTCAGAGGAATATGACGGAAAATTATATGAAAGCAAGATTTATGCACAGATTTGGACTTCTGGAGAAAATCTCCTAAACTTTTGATTATCTGCTGAAGTGCATCCTTGAGTTCAAGTGCAATTTCTTCTCTGTTTGTTTTGTCTCTTTCTCATGTTTCTTTTATTCACAACATTTTAGTCAGTTTGAGGTCTGGACTTTGACTAAGCCTTTGTAATATCTCAGTATTATAAGAGTAAGCACAATTGATTGTTGACCCAGTAAAAGCAAATAAATTTACAAATCATCGATCTTCCATCATTATTTAACAGAAAAGGAGCGTCACAAAATATTTCTGGTGGTGTAACAGGGCTGTTTTTAAATTTATACTTCTTTCTACAAACTGTTTCTCTATAGAATTAATGGAGATGTTTTACTCTAGGTTTAGTTTACTAGCTTATTTTGGATGGAGTTAAGCCCAAACAGATATCATTCATGGCTCAGTATAAGTGCCAAAATGAAGCCTATATCACACGTAGACGTGGCTACTTCCTTATTGCAGGAGGCTATATTCATTCTGAAGATGGCTACTGATCTCATTAATGACAGTCCAGTGCTGGTAACCGAAAGGTCAACCATGGCTAATGAGAAGAAGACTACTTAGTTGTGTTAGCTTTGCAGAGGCTAGTGACTAGCATGCCGAGGTGGGTCACCCACTGGACTGTCTGCTTCCTCTGTTGTCCATTAGCAGAGATAAGCTAGTTTCTCCCCCCGCATGGGCTAGCATTAGCCTTGAATAGGTTAACACAGGGGTGCCCAAAGTCGGTCCTCAAGGGCCGGCATCCTGCATGTTTTAGTTATCTCCCTCGTTTAACGCACCTGAATCAAATGATGGCTTGTTAGAAGGCC
>CAEFZX010029603.1:0-17449 GCA_903066825.1 Alfaro cultratus
TTTTATAATTAAAATTCAAATTTGCTTACTGAGAATAAAACATGTTCAATGTGCATTACTAGTTATTTTTGGTCCTGCAGCTTGAATGTGGTTGAAAAGCTTTTTCAACCACATTTTACGTTACATTTCTCTGTAACTTTGTCGATTTTCCTATTTATTGTCCCCCACAATAATGCGATGGGATTTGTGCCCTTGTCTCTTGGTTAAAGATAATCTGACACCTTAAGAGTTAAATTCACCCTAAAAACAATAATGGCTAATTGAAAATGAAATAAGGCGGATGAACAGAGTTTCTGTCTCTGCTGCAGCCTCGTGTCACATGCGGCTACAACGTAATCAGTCAGCCGTCACTACTATATATGGGCATAGAGCTTCCTGCGGCCCCACTTCAGCACCGCCGCTTTGTGCTCGGGCACGGAGCGCACATGAACGCGCGTGCCTAACATAGCATCTAAAGCACGTCATGGCAGTAAGTCAGGTTTCTGCTGAAAAGTGAGGAAAGAAGACTGGAACCAGAGAGATGGCTCAGCTTTCCAGTCCGTCCAAGTTCGGTTCTCTCTGGTATTTTCTGGTCTTTAAGTTTTTTTTTTCTCTTTTAATGTCATAGTAGTGTTTAACTCCTTGATAATAAAATGTAGTGTAACTAGCGCTCATTGGAGCTGGGGGATGGCGTGGGGGTTGGGTGGAGGCATTTAAATCAAATCCAGCAGACTTTGTTGACAAGAACCAGGAAAAGCAAGTTTTCATTCGCACTCTGTTTTTGCTTTCTCTGATACATATCAAGGTGCACTTTAAAAAAAAATCCAAAAGTAAAATAAACAATTTTATAAATAAAAAAGATTGTTTATTTTCACATCTCCAGAAAGAAAGAAACTGATTCCACAGACACTCTATCCGGCGCTAAACCTGCAGCCCACTGCTGTGGAGGCGGGTCTTTCCTGCCGGACAATGCCATTATTTCAGCTCCCTTGGTCAGGAATGTCAGATTTCACAGGCCGCTGCCTCTGAGCGTCCACCACTGCACCTCCAAAGAGGCTCGCCGCCTTTAACCTTTTCCCACCCCATCCTCTGCACACACTGCTGCTCCGTCCCACCCAATCAGCGACACACATGGATCACCTTTGACCTCCTCTAATAGAACTTTTCCCACAATGACTTTCCCAGTCAGGCTTGATCTCCTGCTCCGTGGAAATCTTTGGCTCCTGTAAGTAGGCTCATTTCTCTGCTGAACTGCTGGTATCGTGAATGATTCTCCACTGCAGCTCAGCAGATCACACATGTTTAAACTGGAGATGTTTCTTCCTGCCATTTCCCCTGCAGTTGATAAAACAGCTGCAGCGCAGGCAGCTGTTGCTGCCTTATGTTTATATATTCTTTCCTTTGCAGCTCTAAAAGAGCAAGCAGCTCCTCAAAGGCGGGTAATGACAAAATTGTGAATGGAAAGGAGAATTTGTGTTCATTGTTAAAATTTAACTATACAATGACAGCCCCTTTCCAATTCGACCAATCATGGAGGTGATGGGATAGATTTTCTACCAATGAGAGCAGACAGAAGAGGTACATTGAACCAATGGCAAACTGGTATTCAAATAAGGAATTTGTCTCGGCAAGAGCTGAATGTCAACTAGTCAAAGATGGAGTCCAAAGCTGGGAGGCCGTAGGGTTGCCAATGGACGAAACAGCGTTTCCCCCCGACCAGGAGTCGCTGCGGCGGACCGTTAGGACGGCTGTGCGAGAGGAAGGCGGTGAGGGCGGGCCGCAACTGTTCGCTGAACCCACCAGCAGAGCTCCGCGGAGCCTGGGCTGGGTGAGCCGGAGGCTACGGACCGGCCCTGCCGGCGCCAGGTATCGCTCAGCAGAACCGCTGGTCGCTGTGGGGGGAGGAGACGGCATGCGGCTCGCGCACAGCGTGGGAGCTGCTGGGTCTGACTGACTAGAGGAGATTCTAGGAGCAGCTGGTGGTCAACACGGTGGAGCTGCTATTGTGCGCGCGCGCATTGATTTGAGTGAGATTGAAGTAAAAGCGAGAGAGAGAGAGAGAGAGAGAGAGAGAGAGAGAGAGAGAGAGAGAGAGAGAGCATGTTGACAAAGATAGTGATTGACAGATAGGTGACAGTTAAGTTCTGCTTCTTTCTTTCTTTCTTTCTTTCTTTCTTTCTTTCTTTCTTTCTTTCTTTCTTTCTCTCTTTCTTTCTTTCTTTGTCAAACCTAACTTGTTCTTAAGGTCCACCACTTTTCCAGGTATTAAATTAGGATCCAGGGGTCCACATTAGGGGTGAGGGGTCCACAAAGACCCTTCACCCCTAGAAAGATGTTTCTTAATTAGCCAATAGCCAATCTTAATTAGCTTTTATTATTATTAAAGCTTTTGTAACTTAATAATTACACAGTTCTCAGTTTAGAATTTGCTCCTTACAGGAGACGGTTTTTATAAAACACGTCAACATTTCGCTTCTATCATTTCATGGAGGTCCACAGAGGTCTGAGCTGTTATCTGCTGTTGGAATAACGAGGCTGTGCGATGTTAGCATGTTTCTGTGGAAAAGAGGCTCTTAGAAGAAACGCTCAGTTCAGCTGTGCTCCGTTGTGGATGTGGCCCGGAGCCACATGCCCTTGTGTTTGTTTGAGTTGCGGATGGAAGTGTAGGAATGTGAGCTGTAAGCGCGGCTGCAGCGTGTCGGGCTCGATCTGTTGGGACAGGAAAGCACGAAGAAGAAGAAGGAGAAGAAGAAGCGGCGGCAGCGTCGGTGAAGCAGCCGTGTAACCTGCTGTCCTGTCGGGGGACAGAGCCCACATCTCCGGGTTTCCATGTAGCGTTTGTAGCCTAGCCTGTTGTGCTTTGGACGACATGGAATCTGCTCGCTGCCTGTGGTCGGAACTTGTTTTTTTTTTATTTATTTTTTTTTGCTGCCACTGCATGGCTGGATTCTGAGGGTCCTGGCAGGAAAATGAGTTCTGCAGCTGATTGGAAACGGCTACTGACATTGGAAATAACAAAGCCCCCCTCCTCCCTCCTTCCCGGCCCCCTCTGCTCCCCCACACCACGGTTTCCTAAAAGAGGAGGGTTTCACGTTGCCACTTTGGCTAAAGGGACAGGAATAGTAGGTATTAAATGAAAGTCTCTGGTATTGTATCTCGGAATGTGCTCTTTGCCCTATATATGTTTTCTCCTCCCTCGTTTCCTCCCAGCAGAGCTCAGCTCCTGCTGCAGTCTATAGGAAGAGCTTCGCCTGTCTGTTTGGTTCCATGCCTGTTTCCCTGCAGTTTAATGCCGACTGGAACAAATCCACAGATACATTGTCTTCTAATATTCTCTTGTTGTGTAGAAATGATACCATGCAGAGCGTAACAGCACCCTCCCCATTTGCATAGATTTTATGCTCTTTTTGGGGCCTGTGCATTTAACACTAGGAGCACACAGTAGGCTTTTTAAGCCTGTTTTGGTTGTTTCACGGCTGCTTGTCTGCTTGCAACATGTTAATCATGATAGCTGCGAGGAGGCTTGCTGCAGCCCCCACCACTGTCTACAACATATTGATGGAGGTGAGGTGTAGCATGCTGGTGTTCCTGTGAGAGTTTGATGCACTGAATAGAAACCATGTAGTTCAAAGCTCTTTTTCTGTTGTACTACTGTGAAATCACACGAGCAGTGCAATATTAAAAGGGCATTGGCTCACACACACTGCCATCTTGGCCCTTCCTGCTGTAAACTTCAAATAATTATTTACACAGAAATAAACGGCGCTGAATTGCTACTGAGTTGGGATGATTGGACAATTGTTGGACACTTTATTTTGTGGTTGACTGTGGTGTATTCACAGAGCAAGGTATGTGTGTGTGGTACAGCTCCTCCTCTTGTTTTTGTGAGTGTCTGTGTGTCCCAACATGCAGAGGTCAGCTGCTTTGACAATGTTGCACTACTGTACCATGCGCTAAAGCAGTGCAATAGTATTGTCATAGCATTTGGCCTTTGTCCTGCACTACAGCAGCCGAACCACACAGATAGTTGAAAATGAAAACAAACTGATAAGAAGAAAGTTTTCTGTCTTTTACAGTGTAGCTCCATCCATTAAACTGGAGCCATTTTATTGAGCTATGTGTGGAGAGAGAGGGTAAATAAATTTAGAATATTTGTTTTATGTTCTCCTAATTTTAATTTCTTTTAGGTGAACATAGTTTAGTTTTTACAGTGAACTGAAATTGGACTGTGAATTTACTGTTAGTTGTAAGGTTATTAAGAAAATCTATATTTGGATTTAAAAATTTAATTTTTCATATTTACAACACAATAATGTATTTAATTCAGCGACAGTGACATATGGTGACATATTATGACATATTCCTTACTTTATTCCTTATTTTGGACATTTTCTGTAGAATCTCTGAGCCACAGATTGGGCGCCACTCATAGGTTGTTCAGACAGGAAGAATATGTGGCTTTTCTATTCAGCCGTGTTCCATTATCAGGCTGTATTTTACCCCGGGAGATATAGGCCTCCTGGACCACGCCTCCTAAAAAAAAGAACATTTTGTTCACAGAACTACACAGGTTTGCATTGCAGACCACGTGTCACATTAAGTAACAAGCTCTGAGGTCAACTTACTCAACTTCTTGCACATTTTTTAAGGCGGTGTAATGTGTTGCTACATGCTGGCCCACAGTGTGAAATCAGTTCGAAGCTGGGTCGGATTTAATTAGGATTTTCTGATCGGATTTTTAGTGGCCAGGTTTTACTCTTCAGATTGAATCAGAAGTAAGTGACTGAATTATACAACTTCATTTTAGACATTAGCTTAACTTCAGTGCCTATTTTATTTGTGAAAATTGTTTGTTTATTTCTAGCATAATAAATGTGTAATGATTGTAAAAATAGGAGATAATTTTAAGGTGGCCAATGTGAATTCTGCTACTTTTGTATTTAAACATATTGCTGTAAAAACCATACAATTCAAAAAGCAATAATACAATGGCCTTTGACTACTCAAGTGTTTGTATTCTCATTTAACCACAAAGCAAAAAACTAACCAGATCTTTTAAAGAAAATAAATAGCATTAATTAAGTAATATTTTTTTGCTATGTTTGCAAACTTTCCACTGTGATTTTATATTTAATTTCAAACATGCTTTATAGAGTAAAGAGAGCATGTGCATGTGTTTTGTGTAAAAGAACATGTGAGCCTATAGATGAATGCTGCAGTCCATTATAATTCTGTGTGTGTGTGTGTGCGCGTGTGTGTGAGTGTGTGTGTGTGTACATGTGTGCATGCACTCCTGCAGACCTCCCCCGGATCCCTTCACCCCGTCTTTCAGTCGACTTTTCAAAGCATAATTTGAATGTGCAGGCTTGAAGAAGTCACCGCGTGGGTGGGAAAAATGGGGTAAGTTTCCTATTTGGGACAGGTCGTAGGGGGGATGGGGCTCCTTGTGAGGAATGTGGAGGGCAGGGCTGCTCTGAGAGAGGAAAGGGAGGGTGCTAGGAGGTTAGGGCTCATCGTCCCGCGTTGCTTTGCTTGCTTGTGTGTTTGTGCGTGCACCGGAGGCAACACTGCCAGATTTAGCCACACTGTTTTGCAAGTGGATGAGGAATTTTCTGTTTGTTGTGTGTTGGATGGAAAAACTGTTGGAACAAGTGGCAGAGGATCTTCCTTTCTTGCTCCACGGTGTTTAGACGCTGAGTTTAGCACACACTCATAATCAAATACATAAAAGTGTATTGAAATCTTTAAATCTTTGCTGAAAAAAAATTGCTAGTTGTAAACTATGAAAGTCTCTGAGTCAAGGTGCATCCTCTTCCATTTAATATCCATTTTAAGAAAGCACAATTATTCATAAATCCTTCCAGATGTCAAGAAAAACCTAAAATGTTGAAAGTATGATCCAAGCAATACAAAAAGCAGTTGGAAGCTATAAATGTTTGAATATTAGTTAAAACAAGATTTAATAGCTGCTTCAATAGTAATTGGCCCACCGCTGTACATGTAAGACACCCCAGCCTGCAGTAGATTGCCATGCGTTGTTCCACTAGAGTGTGTGGAGAGTGAGCAGGACAGTTGGGTTGCATAGCATGTGTTAGCTGGCCTGATGCTGTGTGGGCAGGTAGATACCAGAGCAGACAGGTCAGTTTGAAGTGCAGTCTGTAGGGACCAGGGCTAATATGTCTGCTTCCACTGTGTCTCCATAGTGATTGGCTGTGATTGCAACATCATCCTGAGCTGCAGAGGTAGGTGTGAAGAGTGCTGATCTCGGATCACCTGCAATCTAATGTAAAAACAGACACAATGATGCAGAGGTGAACTATATTTTATTTGCAGATGCATCCTTTGCTACAAATGACCAAGCGTTCACTAAGGGAAAACTGTTACTGCATTTTAGGCAATAAAATATTTATTTAGCATTTACAAAAAGATAATTAAATTGCTTATTTGCATTTCCTTTCTCATATTGTGTATAATAATTTTAAGTAGTTAAATCAAAAATTTGCAGAAATGGGTATTTTTTTTAGCTGACATTGATTAATCGTCATATTAATAGAATAAATCAGTAATAACAATAATATAATTGTTAGCTACAGCTCTGTGTGTGTGTGTGTGTGTGTGTGTGTGTGTGTGTTTATGTATGTATGTAAAAACTAAAATGAATGCAAAATCTGAAATAAATGCAAATAAAAGGGGGAAAATAGCCAGCAAGCCACAGGAGATAAAACAGACAAACAAACACCAGAGCAGGCCATGAGTTGAGTTTAAATCTTGAGTCTTAAATTCTGTTATCTGATGTAACATAAACTACCGTTCACTCTGCATTTTTCTTATCTCTTTTACAATTTCCAAACAGTACTGTGTGGAAGAAGCTTAATTTTGTACCATGTTATAATTATGCATTATTTTTTTTACATCCTTCAAACCTCTAAAATATAAAATCTTGATTTTATTTTGTATATCTCGTAATATTTTTAGTTGCACTGTGAACTATTGACTGATTTTCATTGAAAACATATCAAGAATAGATGTGGTTTGATCACCTCTGAGCCTCAAAATGCAGAAACCATAGAGCTTGTGAACCAGATTGTTTGGATTTTTTTACTCAGGAGTACAGCTGAAACGATTACTGAAATGACTGTCAACTAATTTAGAAATTGAATAATTAACTCAAGAATGCAGATTTAAAAAGAGACCATTTGCTGGAAAAAACACAAACTCAGGGCAGTAATTAATGCAAAACTGTAATGATTTAAACATTTAGCATTTAAGTTAAAAAAAACCTTTGTCTGTGTGTTCTGCCCAGAACACCTCTATTGGCAGGTTTAGATTCACCTAGATTAAATTCTGTAAAAATAATAATTAAATAATCTCCTAATAAGCATCTTTTGTGATCAAATTATTAATCATTTAGTCCAAAAAATAATCATCAGATCAGTCCCAGGCTGTATTGATGTTATGTTAAGCAGAATGACTGAACTTTTCACATGTTAATGTTAGAAATATTTTTTGAACTGCAGATGCTTCCTTTACTACAAATGATCAAGCGTTCATAAAGGAATGCTGTTATTGCATCTTAGGCAATAAAATGTTTATTTTTTTCTTTTAAAAATAATTGAAATGTTTGTTTAATTTGCATCTACTTTTGAATAAAATAAGCTCAGGTGAAAAATGAAAATTCAGCAGAATATAGATTTTTTTCCCCCCTCCTATTAATTGATCAATTGTTAGAATACTTAATAGAATATTCGATTATTAAAATAATTGTTCGTTTCAGCCCTAATCCAGGCACATTTTCTTTATGTTTTGGAGTCTGTTGTATGCTGGGCCTCTCACTTGGAAAAGCACTTTTCCTCTGTAACCTGGATGGACATTTTCTTCTCCATTCAGCTTTAATCTGTGTAGTTGAGAAAAGAATCTTTGGTCTGAGCATAAGGAGATTTAAGCTCAGTGTTTTGTCTGTTGATGAAAAAAGAAATTCTTACAATCTGTTGAAACTTTGACAGAAATGAAATTATTTATTTTTCCTCCCAATACATCAGTTTCTTAATTAAGAATTAGATGCATAATAAATGTCTAATTTTATTAAGTTGTTGTGCTGTATATCTGGCAAGATTTCTTGCACTATTCACAGCTGTCTTTGGACAATGAGCTAAAAAATAGCTAAAAAAAAAAAATCTCCTTAACTGCTGCAGAATGTGTTAAATCTGACCCAAATGGAGGATATGAAGGAAACCACAACAAAAACATTAAATAGTCTACGTCACTTTTTAGCAAGCAATAGAAATACACATTTTAATCGGTTTTTAATTTTTAAAAATGAAACCAGAGAATTGCTCATCATATTTAGGCCTCATGCTTCTAAAAAAATAAAAATTCAACACCAGCTTTTGCTCAGTGCTATGACTTCATTAGTCAAAACTCATTCGCTGTTTGCAATATGGCAAAAAAGAGAAACACCCATTATTAGAACACCTCTAATACAAACATGTTTGTGTTACACAATGTTACTACTCAGAACTTTACAGTGATGATGATGATGAAATATAAAACAATACGCTGGGACACTGAACGTATGAATTTATTTCAATAAAAGCCTTTACTGTATTTTTTTCTAAGGAAGGGGCTGAATGTTGTCACAGTTTTGTCAAAGGTTGAGGCAAATTTCTGCCATTTTTATTTAATAATGTACACTTTATTAAGACTTTTCTGACAGAACTGCTTGTGTTTATTTATCTCATGAACTTTTGAACCCAGCTGACATTAGACAGGTTTCAGGGAACAGAATAGATCTTACATAGATAGCACTTATACTATGAAATGACTTTGCTGCACTAAAAGAATTTGTTTTAATTTATGACAGAAATCAGCTTGTGTGCTAGTGGTGAAGCAGCATAGCGTAGTTCAGCTGTAGACAACTGGCTGCAGTTAACTGAGACACTGCAGAGCTGAAATTCTCTGATTTAGAGTCCTGACTGGAAAGTTGAATGTTTCTCACAAACCCCCTGTTGTGGTTGCAACATGTTTTAAATAGTGATGGCTACTTATAGTAATAGTAAAAAGCTACTTATTTTTGTTAACCATTTATATCAGATTAAATTCAACACTATCTGTAGTGCTGGTGAGTGGCAGAGTGTGACTACATGAAATACTCAGATCTACATTGCGATTGGCTTGTTAAGCCAGGTCTCTGCATGGTAAACTGGAAGATTCCCAGTTTTGTCTTCCAACTATCCAGCTAAATGGAACCGGTGAGGAAGAAGAAGATCTTGATCTTTACACACTGATGTTCCACACTCTTTATGTTTGCTGTTTATGCCCTTCTTCCTCTTCCTCCTGTTTAAGCCCAGGATGAAGGTTTTCATCTCTGGGTGCAGGTGCATCTCATCCACATCACCTTGCAGACAAGACCCTATCAGTATTGCCTCTGCTTTCACTAGCACTAACAGAGTAGTGCAATATTGCTTATAGGGTCTTGACTGTGAGGGACACTCTTCCTCCTGTGGACCTAAACTTCTCATTTCATTCAGCTCACTCAGCTGGAATGTGTAGTGTCTACAAGCTGTCTTGTAGCTTTATTGTCAAGTCAGGCATCAACTACTATTGCTAATGAAGTTGACTGAAGCCTCTCTGGTCTGTTTGGGAGGTGAACTAAACTTTGTAATGTTTGCTCACTAAATCCTGACCCTGAACTGCATCTCATCTGGAAACACCATCAGTCTCTCAGAGGGAGCCCGTAATCTGGTGAGGCATATTTCTGTCACGCAATGAAAAATGTAAAAAGGTTTTCTAAAATACTTTAATTAGAAATAAGGTACAACCTACTAAAAATATGATTGTATTCAGCTTTGGTTGTACTGTATTAGGAAATCAGGTTTTATTTGTTCACTTATTTTTAAGTTTGAACTTCAGGAGAATATAGTTATTGCTTTATTTAATTATCTTTAAATCTTTCAGTTGGAAGTAATATCTCCTCAATTTAAATTCAATTCAAATTCAAAAGTACTTTATTAATCCCAAAGGGAAATTAAATGTTGTTGTAACTCATCAATTGAGATTCTTGAAAGAGTTATTGAGAATTGTGGTTGCAGTTAGCAGGAAATATCTCCTGCAGCAGTCTGTACTGCACTGAATCTGAAGAATCTTCTGACTGAAGATGTTCAGCCTTTCCAAGACAGTCTCATGAAGAGGATGGTCAGGGTTGTTCATAATTTTCTTGCTCCTATGAAGAATCCTTCTTTACTTAATAGTCTCCAGAGGTTCCACAGTCGTCCCCAGAACAGAACCAGCCTTCTTTATCAGGTTCTTCCTGTCCCCGGCTTTAATGCTGCTGCCCCAAGAAATGACGCTCTCAACAACAGACTTATAGAAGATCTGCAGCATGTTGCTGCAAACCTTGAAGAATCTTAGCTTCCTCCAGAAGAACAGTCTTCTCTGTCCCTTCTTATGACGCTTCACTGTTGCGTCTCCAGTCCAGTCTGTTGTCCAGGCGAACACTGTTACAGACTCAACCACCTCCACTTCTTCTCCCATGATGGAAATAAGGTTTGACTTGAGCTTTTTTTTAGCCTGATACGCTAAATACTAAAGATAAATTATCTTTTGTGCGACATAATTACTATAATAGGGGAAATTTACGGAAAAATACTAATATAATTATTATACTAATATAATATAATTATTAATGTAATTTACCAGCCAAAACGGGAGACTCAAAAGGTATGGTGACCATTAGAGTGGCCATGGGTTGGTTTTATCCAGGTTTCAAAAAGTTGTGCTTTCAAAACCACAAATATTAATTGTCCTATGGCTCCCTCTGTCTTAGATGCCAGAGAAAGTTTTGCAGTAACTGGAGTGTTGCTCCACAGTGTCCTTCCCTCACTTGTTTCATTGTGCTTCTACTTGTATCCCTTGTTTACAGGACTGAAAGTTGGTAATTATGAAAATTCGGGTTTAAAATCTAAAGGACCTCCAACAATTCTGGTTGTTAAGGAAATGCTTTCTGAAAGTATTGTAAGCATGCTAAGCAGGTGTGTTCAACAGCAGAGTGCATGTTTGTATGAGCAGATAGCATAGCTAATTAGCTAGCTAATATCAGCTTATTAGACTCCCAGTTAAACTTTGGAGAGCAGAGCAGCTAAATGGAGTGATATGCTGTGTAACAAGCTGACCTGCATAAAAAAGTACATTCAGAGCCTTTTTATTCAACTTTTTTCTCCAGCCTTGTGCCACTGTTACATCTGCAAAACATAAAATAATAGCAATAAAAGTTTTAAAACACCCTGAGTGTTAAAACTCACCACCGTACTTATTTTAATCCAGATTTGTTTCCAATTTCAGTAGCTCAAAGAAACGGATTAGTAAATTAAAAAGATTTAAGGGAAGATGAAAGAGTTGGTTCTCACTATAAAGTATATAACAGTGTGGTCTCTCATATATGTGTGACTGTCAAAATAGTATTACGCAAAAATTATTATAGCAGAAATAATCCACACAAATTATTTTAGAAGCAGTAGAATTAACTGTTCTATGTTTACACCTAAAAACATTAGAACACTTTCCACTTGCAGACATTACCCTGCTAAAGGGTTTTTGTAATTTACATTCAATGAAGAACATTCCACAAAATATCAAGTTTGACATTGATTCTCATTTTTAATTGGGATCATTTGGTTCCTCAGTTTTCTTCATGAGAAAATCATTGTTTTAGTCTTGGACAGTTTTCTGATATGAAATAATAGTCATGAGAAACAGACTGACTTGGAAGCAGGATCAGGGATATTTCTGTATCATTGTCATTTTTTATGTCAGTTACAATCATCAGCTGAATGTATCCTGATGCTTTTGACAATATAAGCAACACAGACTGAAGGAAAAGTGTTCCAGAGCTCTAACCTTGTCCATGTGTTTCACCAGATTTCCCTGATGAGCCAGCTGGGTTCAAACTGGATCAGTTTAAACATGGAGACCTCCAGCTGTGGGCTCACTGGGCCCATAATTCCACTTTAGAGCTTCCCTCTGCTCTGTTCTAACTACCAGCGTTGTTGGTTATTCAATAATCAATTCATGTAATAAAAGTAGCTGCAGGTCTTATAAAACTTCTTCCTTTGCTCTGACTTTGCTCAACTTGAACGTAAGTTAACATAAGTTGTTCACATAGAGCTTAAAAAAGGCCTTGTTAGAATTCCCTAATTCAAACACTTCCACAGAACGACCCTACACCCTAAATGATCTGAAACCCAGCAGAAACATCAGTGCTATTCTGAGGCTGTGTGACCCTGCAGGCTTCACCGCGTCACCCCACAGAGCTCATCACACTCACTGCCTGACACTCTTTCCCTGTTGCACTACTGTGGGAGCTGCAGCAAGCAGTGCAATAATGAAAGGGCATCAATCAGTGGGACCGTCCTCCTCCACTTGGCCTGCTTCCCGCCCAGCACCAGATACTGAGCCTGGCTTCCAACGTGTCAGTGCACCCTGCTGCTCGCCACCTTTAGAAAAACTCTTCTGTCATCAGGACTGTTGTTTCAATAAAGCTTACCTTAAAGTTGAAAGAGTTTGTCCTGTGTTCTGAGCTGTGATGTGCTAGTATTTACATGGGTAGCATGGTTGCAAACTCTGGAACCATGTATTCCATGAACCTTTTGAACTTTTCCTTTTTTGAAGTAGCAGTTTGGATTTGACCTAAAAAAGCAACAGGTCAGCATTTCAGCTGTTTATTTTCTCCAGGTATTCACCTCTAGATCTGGGAAAGACCTCAGGTTCTGTATGAAACCTCACACTTTTAAAGTGAACAGATGTTGAGGTACTTGTAATGTACAGGTGTTTGTTGTTTCAGAGCTGAAAGTCACCACTAAAACATTTAAAGAACATGGAATGTTACGGACTAAAACCTAATTTAGCTCTTGTGGACTCTTTGTTGTTGTTTGGTTGCAGCATCAGATCAAGTCTACACACTATTTTCCTTCAACTGTGTTTTTCTGCATCAAATGTTGCAGTCTTCTGGTGCTGTCATCACATTCCCAGATGTAAATACCTGGAAAAAGATTCTGAAATTTTAATCCGCTATCTCATGTTTGTAGAATATTGTCTCTTCCTACATGTTTATCTAAGTTCTACAGATGAATCCAAATGACTCAAAATTGACCAAAAAAGGAGCTTTCCACGTTCCAGTAGATCAACTGAAACTTACCTGCTGAAATGATGTATTAAAGCTCCTCAGATACCTAATTAGTGAAAGACGATAAGATGATTGACAAAACTGTTGCAAGCTAAGTAGCTTTAGCTGTGGGTTTGGATCAGTTCAGCATTAGAAAAGAAAAGACGTCAAGATTCAATACAACCAGCTGCTTTTCTTAAATAGACAACCTGATTCAGATTCTATGATCAACTGAATTTAAATATTAATTTGAATTGCATGATGTTTGAATTGTTCCTGTTGTTTCCTACCAGACCATGCAACTTACGACAGAATACTGTGTTGAGTGTGTTTAAAAGTTAGGACAGTAGACAAGCAGAAGACAGAAAACAATGTGTCATATCTGGAAACTTCTACAGTAAAAGAACCACAATCCAGGAAAGTGCTAAAGTGTTGCAGCTCAAAACTTTGTGTTCTGCGTGAAGTTACAATCCTAGCACTAATAAAGAACCCTGGCAGTACATGGACTTGGCAGAATTTTTTATTTACTTTTTTAACATTTATTTTATTTTTGTCAAAACATCTTTTGTAAATGAGATGTTGGATCTCATTGGGGAAATCTGTACAAGTGAAGGTTAAATTTAAAGAAAATCTAAGAGAATACCAACAAGAAAACCCCAAATCTTTGCAGAACATTCAGATGATCTGCATGGGGAAGTATCATTAATGAGCACTTTAAATGTTTCCTTACAAGTCCAGCTGCTTGTAAGGAAAATAGAAATATATGACTGATTCTTACCAGACTTCTCTGCAGGACTGTTCATGTTGTTCATCATGTGGGAAATATTTCCATAAAGTAGCAAAAAATAATTAAAAAATTACGACAAAAATTACATGGCTTTGTGTTTTTGTGCTTTTATGGTGTAAAGCACTTTGAAATGCCTTGTTGCTGAATTGTGCTATACAAATAAAATTTGATTTGATTTGATACTCTGGTGAAACAGTAAAGAGACGTAGAAGTTGACGGGAATCCTTCCCAGGAGTAACCATGTGTTCCAGAGTTAAGAGAAAAGGAAAGACCATCCCAGAAAACATCAGTGTGTTTATTCTGTAAATACTGCTTCCTGCAACAACTGATTCATAAACGGCTCTAGATATTGAAATGTGACATTCATTTATTAATCTGCTCTACATTTGACAAAAAGCTGCAATATCCTTTGGTAATATGGAAAATGGAGGAAATCAAGGCTTTGCAAGCAGTGAAGAAACCAAGTAAAAATTAAAGAAACATAAATGTTTTTCAACATGTCATCACATAACTGAAGAATTACACAAAAATATTTGCAATATTATGAACAATAAATACTGAAACACGACAGAACTAAAATCAGTCAATCAGCTCAAATGTTTCATTTTGATAATTGCGTTATTTTTGTTGTGCTGTCTGATCTTTAAATAAACTACTTCTGTAATCAAGTTAAAGTAAAAAAAAAGACGTACATCAGGATGTTAATCTTTATATCTGTCCATTAATTTAAAGCCCAACAAACCCTTCAGAAAACAGCTCAAATTAAATCTACCAAAGCTGAATTTTATTGAATAATATGAAGCAGAATCTAAGATGTTCTTCATTTAGCAGCAGTTGGAGAGGTACGGACTGCCGATTATTTTGAATCGGCTCTCCTCCTGTCTTCCTGCAGTCCCTCCCAGCTGCAGGAACTGCAGAAACACCACACTTCCACAGAGCTGGTGGGTGGTCCTATTTACATTTCCTCTGCATTGCCTTCTGGGACACATGAGTGGAACCGCCTACTGCATCCCAGTCAGGAACAATTAATCATTTTTTCAAACCAGACTGTGCAGTTTAAGCAATATTTAGGAACAAAGATTTTAATGCTATAGTATTAATTGTTAAAGAGCAACATATTGCCTTGGGTTTGCAGCGTTCACCCCTTTCATTTGAAAGTAATAATACAGCAAGAATTAAATCTGTTCCTGTTTTAAAATTGTACAGAGGTAAAGTCATTGTTACTGAATTACTCTGAGAGGGCTCAATGTTTAGTTTTAGCACCTGGTCATTTGTAAATCTGATGTGAAATGTGAATTTTTCAATCTGTCCTCTCAGAGCCTGAGCTGCTGGAGGAAACAGCAGAGCAGCAGACTGGCCTGTTCCAGAACAAAGAACATAGAACCGCCCTGCAGGTCTGGTTCCAACTCCCTCTGAATCTGTCTGGATTTAAAGCTTCACTATCTGCTCATTTGAAGTTCTTGGATTGGCAAACTGGGCCGCAGGGGATCATAATGAAGAGTTTATATTAGGCTTTCTGTGATGCTGCAGTTAACTGTCCCTCTCACTCCCACTGGAGAGGATTTTATTATGACAGCTTGGCGCCACCTGCTGCACAAAATGAGACAAGAGCTTCCTTTTGGTAAAGTCTGCTCTGTCCTTTCTTGTAGATGGCTTCCAGTGCAGTCGGTGGTTCCTTTGAACACAGCCACCTCGGTTGCAGCCAGATTGCTGATCATATTTTTGTTTTAATGTTTGTTAGGGTCAGCAGTCTGCACTAACCTGTGCCACTTGCTTTCCCTCATAATTTTTGGAACATGCAGAAAATATAATCATCAGCACCTATGCTTTAGACCCAGATCATCCAGACTTATTGATGTTGTACTATACTGTGATGATGCGCTGGAATTATTAGGTTGTTCTGCTGCTCAAAATTGGCATTGCTGAAGGCAACAACTTCCTCTGGTGGCAGCCAAGTTGTGTTTCCTACATCCTCTCTGACCATCTCGTGTGTTTCCTCTCATACCTACCTGTGCAGGCTTCACAGACACACACTCCATCCCTGCATCCTTTCCTCTGTCAGGCCAGAGTCTCTGAGTTATCCTGTTTGTCTTTTTTTGAGTTTTCTGTTCATCTGACCCCAGTTAGTCCCCCAGTTACGGCTGCAGTGCTTCCTCTCTGGCCACCCTCATCTTTCTCTGCTTTCTCTGGCTTTGTGCCATAGGATCCTCATTGGTTATTAAGTTGATTTGTCCCAGCTCCTTCAGCCCTCTCTCGAACTCTTCAATCATCCTACAGAGTTACAGATCAACTTGGGGTTGATGCAGCTGGGTCATCCACTCGGCCCCCGTTTGCAGGACCTCACACCAGCGGAGGTCACCCTGGCCACCTTCCTTTTCATGGACACCATCTGCTCCATGGGGGGCATTATTAGCCTCTTTTCCTTTTTCAGACCTTTGAGTAGCAGGCCACAATTACACTCATCCGAGGTGCCTGGCTCTCTAAGGCTTCGCCCTGATATAAAGCGACCTGCTTTTGTTAGCCCGGTTAAAGACTAGAGGTGACAGAACCTACTTGGTGGCAGCACTCATACTGAGGAACAGTCCCCCTCTGCCTGGTAAGCTCTCTGAGTCAATACGTCAGTTTAAGTCTGTTCATCTATTTTCTCTGGCCTTCAACACCTGTTAAAACAAAAAAACTGAAAAAATGAGTACTTCAGGGTTTCCCGAGAAAGCTGGCTAAGCCTGGTGGTCGGGGCACTGAAGCAGCCCACCGTGTTTTTGAATTAAAAGATGTTAAGTTGACAGGAAATGTAAAATATTACTGGGTTATTATGTTACTGGAAGACATTGCCGACAATACTTAAACCCACAATTGTAGCTTTAAAAGCAACAAATAAAATGAATGCAATTAAAATAAATCTCAATAATTTACTCTTCTGTTAAATCCAACTTAAGTCATCAGTCAGTGGATCTAAAAACACAATGAAATATCGATCACATTTAGAACCGACCCATGGTATAAATGAACTAAGAGAATATCAGTTGGTTTAATGGTTCAGCATACATAAATTAAAGTATTTAAAATAGTTTAACGTTAAAATTAAAAATTTTAAGGAGCTGGCAAGTTCAAAGAACAACTTTCATAGTTAGATTGTTTTGTTACCATAGCAACACTCTGATGCTGTGAGTTTAGTCTTTGAGTTTGAGCTGTTTGTTCACAAATACATCTTAGCAAACTAACTGATTGCTTTTAAACTTTGCCAGTTAAACTGGGCCCCCGTCCACATTTCACTAAATCCATGTTGAAACGCTGTTAAAGGTGCTGAAGTTCTTAGCAGCAATTCAGATTCTGCTCACGGCTGAGGCCTTGAGGAAAAGATTGTGATGAGTTACATCTGCTGCACTGCACATCTCTCCTCTGTATATAGAGGGACAAACAGGAAGTTTTAATTTATGTGACTTTAGTAATTCTTTCATTTCGTGTCTATTGAGTTTTAATAAGCGCCATAGAGACTGTTTTTGTTGCCCGAGCATATATATATATAC
>CAEFZX010029618.1:0-23085 GCA_903066825.1 Alfaro cultratus
TTTTTATTTTAGTACATGTGACCACTTAATGCTGCACATTCAAAGAATGACCGTTTGCAGTTCTTTATAATCCATAACATGTTTAGAAAATCTGCTGTGCATAATCATTTGGAACAGTGCATTTTGAGTTTTTTATTTTTGAAGAAAATACTGTTCTCCTGGGTAGCTTTGTTCAGTAAAATTAGATTTATACTGTAATAGTTCATGACTTGAAAATTATACTGACCATCATTTGCATTGACCATTTAAGAAAATCTGAGAAAATATCACGTGCATAATAATTTGGAACTAGGTGTAATATAAACTGCATAGAGATTGACCCAAAGTTTCATTGTTGTCCTTCCTCACTGACCCACAGAGTTAAGGCGAGTCTCCAGCAAGGCCGCGTGCCAGACTTTAATAAAGATAATCTGCTGATGCTTGGAGCCGTCATTTCTGGAAAGATTACTGTACTTAACGCTAATTAACTTTCCATCAATGTTTTTATTCTCATTTGCTTTGGAAAATCTAAAGGAAATAACAATTAACAAAGCCACTGCGTAAATGAGTCAATTGTATAGTTTTGCCTAAGGATGGTTTTTTTTTTGTTTTTTTTTTGTTGTTTTTTCTTTACATATATGTAAACAGACATCAAGAAAACAAAAGTGAAACTTCAGTAAAATTGCTAAATTTATGTCTTGGTCGAAAAACGTCATGTGGCATCATAAACTAAACCATGTTATAGTTCAATCAAAACTGAAATATTCTAATTCAATATTCATTCATCAGTGTTTTATGAGACAAAACATAATCTAAGGCTGAGAATTTATAGCAAATTTCAGCATCATAATACAATATTGTCAGTTTACTGTTGTCCTTTTGCAAACTCCTTTATTTCTCTCCCTTCCTTTCCTCCTGTTCTGTACTTTAGTTTAGGCAAAGTCCCACATAAAGTGTTTTACTGACATACTTTTTTTCCATTCCCCCTTGATAGAAAGTAATAAAAGGCCTAAAATTAAATCACATTAAAACATTTTTACACAAGGTGAGTTTGAAAGCTCCAGGAGATGAAACCTCAACAAGTCCTAATATTATGTAAGCTAAATAAAATAAACACTTAAGAATTGAAGACAACCTGTGTGACATAATGAGATATGCAGTTTAATAAGTATTTGTTAAGTAAATTAGTGCATTTACTACACCAATAAACAGTGGAATTAGTAATTTGCACCACTGTGTTAGTAATGTAATCAACACATAACTGTGAAATATGCAGTCTACAGATTTGACATGCATGTGTTGGGGAGGCCTCTGCTTGGGCCTCCTCTATTATAAGCCCAGAAAGTTTAAATTGTTAGTTTAATAATCCAAAAATGTTTTTTCTGCAAACATTTTGATACTTTTCAAACCTTCAGGCAGAGAGGAAAGCTAAAAGTGTCATGACTGTGTGGGTAAAAAAAAACACACCAAGCAAATATTTTCCTAAAAATACAAATACGCACTAATATTGCCACTAGAATTTAAAAGTAGTCATGCACAAATATCTGCTGGAGAGGTCCAATCCTTTCTGTAGTAAAGACAGCAAAACTGGATTAATTACTTGCTTTTCTCTCAAACAATCTTTACACAATGAAAACAATCAAGCTCAAACATTTCCCACAGTGTTCCTTTTGTACATGTCAGCACATTGCAAATGCCACTCCTGTTCTTTCAGCTTCTTCTTTCAGATCAAGTTTTAATGATCTGACATTTTTGCAATTCTATTTTGTTCACAACCTGTTCCTGAAATTGGCTTTAAACGATTAAGTCTCATCTCATGACATTCACAATGACTAATCATAAGAAACTTTGGAGAACTTGCCCCTTGATTTCTTTCCAGTTTTGCAAGTTTTTCTTTTTATTTTCTGGTTTGGAAACAATAGTCTGAAGCTGAAAGCAGAAACTGAAAAAGAAGCAGTTACAGGAAGTTGTTGTGTTTTACTTCCCCCTGTGATTGGTGCATGCTCTAAACTCTGCAATACTGCACTGAGCTGCACCTTGTAAAGTATTCACACTCCTCCTTATCACATTTTGCCACCTCACAAGCGCAAACTTTAATGCAGCTACTGCAAGGGGATTTTATACAAACTAACACAAAGCAGCACATAATTGTAAAGAGGGAGAAAAAGTACCTTTTTTTAGACAAAAATCTGAGAATGGTTTGTAGTCAGCCCCCAAATTTAAGTATCCTACAAGTTGTGTGGTGGAAAACTGGCACTGCACACCACCCTAAAAACACAATCCTCACTGTGAAGCACAGTGATGTGAGGATCATGCTGTGGGCATGCTTTTCTGAAGCAGCGACAGCGATGCTAATCAGCGCTGATGGGAAGATGGACGACACAAATACAGTTCGGGAAGTGAAAATATTGCAGGCAGCAAAAGACTGGAAAAGGTTCTTTTGCTAGTCTCTAGGTCTAGAAATAGATTCTCAAATACAGTTGAGGCGAGACTTACAGATCATGAACAATTTCTATCCAGTCTGACCAAACTTGAGCAGATTTGTGAAGAAAAAATTTTCAGAAATTTCAGTCTCGCACAATAATAGCCCAACATCTTAAAACAGTGAAAGATGGTTCTACAAAACATTTACTGAAAATGAATGCATGACACATTCTTCAGATTTTATATATAGAAAGAAAAGTAAAACATTGTGTATTTTTGTTTCAACTCCACAACTCTGTTTAGCTTTGTTGTTGCTCTATGGCATGTTGAAGTTTGCTGCTGTATAATGAGACAAAATGGGAAAAAGCTTGAGGAGCAAACCCTTTTTCCACTGTAGGAAGGATTTAAATTACAGACTAAAGTGTCCCAGGTTATAGCTGGTGCTAAATATTGAGCTCTGCTGGCACGCGCAGCCAGAGTTAATTCACACATTGCACCAAGAACTCTGGGTTAAATTTGCGTTTCAAGATGAGACCTGGTTTTTAGAGCATACATCACACCTCGTGCTGTGAGGTGTGAGACTGAAGTCTTTGGAGAGAGGTCTTTGAAAGGACAGTTTGTTTGATCCCAGCAGGAAAACGCAAACTTTTTTAACAGCTACAGCACAATCACACAGAACAAGGTAAACAGCAATTGATGTTTGAGCTCCACGTTCAAGCCTTCCCATCGCTTCTCCTCTCTGAAGCTTCAGTTTCTGCTCATGCTCACGTTGTCACACATCTCATAGAGTAGAAAGACAAAAAAACAACCTGTAACCTGAATTGAGCAAACTGAAACTTCTCAGGTCACATTTGTGACTCATTACGTCCTATCAGACGCCCTCTGCTAACTTAAGGAAGGGGTTGAAATACCCTTCTGCGGTGACCTTTTTTCACCCATGCTAGTCTAAAGGTCATAAGGAGTGGGAGTGGGTTGGGGGGGGAGAAACGCGTGTCGTTCTTTGTATTTGCTCACCACACAGTGCAACATGGAGCAATAGCCACTTCTGTTTGTCACTGCTGTTCAAGACGAACGCTGAGACTTTCAGCAGCTTGTGACAATTTTCTGAAGATATCCCGCTGCATTCAGAGCAGGAAATCCAACATGATTGTTTTTTGACATTCAGAGGAAGAAGAAAAAACATGTCAACATCGATTTCAACTCAGAGTTGAATATTAGCAGCTGCTTTTACTAATATATACAATCAGACAGAGCAGCGGGCCGGGAGGCGGTGACTAAACAGTGAGTGTTATAAGAGGCCTCCATGTTTGTCTGACAGTGTGAGAAAGAGAGGAAGGGTGAGAATAAGAGGAAGAGAACTTATTCTCGTAAGGTTGACTTGGGTTGAATTATTCAGCACATTTATTCACTCTGTTATTAATAGTAGTTCCTCCGTTTCTGTATTACTGATCACTTTTGGAAATGTAGCTTCCTACAGACATGGTTTAATTTCCACAATACATCATGTTTTATTAAATAAAACATTATGTAACATTCATATAACATGTTTTAGTTTGTTTCCAGGTTCAACACACCTGAATCAAATGTTGGTTCACTAGCAGGAGTGAGGAAGTAGATGGAGCAGCTGTGTTGGAGCAGAGACACTTTTAAAAATGGTGGATAGATTTTCTTTAATTCACACTCATTCAAAATGAATCAAACTCAGACAAACATGTATTCACTAACTTACATCTCAACCACGTGATATCTCACAGAAGACTGTCTACAGTTGTCAATGCTGCAGACAGTGTCACAAATCGTAGAAGTACATTTGTAGATAGTGTACATTGGATAATCATGACATGAACAAGTTACAGGTGGAAATATTTAAACTGTGTAAGGTACTGAGATAGAAATCCACAATAACACCACACAAGGGAAACACAGGAATAGATAGAGGCTAGTAATGTAACAAGAGTGAGAGACTGAGAAAATCTGATGCAGGAGAGTTGATTACTGAACCAGGAGGAGGTGGCTGATTAGAAACTAGGTGCAGCTGTGAGGAAAGGTAAGTCACTGAAGAAGTTGATCAGAGAAAATTGGATAAATGTCTGTTAGAAGAAATGAGATCACCTAAATACACACAGAGCTGCTTCCCAAAGCTCAAACACCCCAGAATCACACCGGCATCCACCTCCAGCTCCTTTTCAAATTGAATATAAATGTTTGATGTTACATTTGATTCTTGCTCCCGTTTTATTACTTCTTTTCTCCCGACGTTTTTGTGCATACGTGATTGAAATAAAGATTTTATTCATTCATTCTGGTGTGATTCTAGCTGGATGTTGACCATCCCTCTCTGTGTGAATAGAACTTATTCAAACCTGACTGGTTTCCTCTCAGTGCCAGGGATCCGGCTTACATCTTCAAAATTTTCTGTTTTCCAAAAGTCGATCTTGAATAAAAACAACCTTTGTCCAGCTCAGGAGTTTTGTAGGTTTGATCTGTCAACACCATATGTTGATAGTGTATTGCATCACCAGAAACGTAAATGGCGCATGTGCTGGCGTAAACAGGAAATATAGGATTTGCTGCTTTGTTGTGTAAACACTTGATAGGGGAAAGGGTTGGAAGTGGCTGATAAGACGTGACTGAGCAGCAAATAGAGGAGTTTCCGTCGATGTTTTTAGACAACTCGTGTTACTTGTTTGCAAGTTTCTGTATGTCTCAAATGTGGGAGGAGACCTCTTGCAAAAAATATGCTAAACAACATCATTTGAAAAAAGTTAAAGAACACAGTTTTCCTAGTATTTATGAGTTTGTTTGTTTTTCACATTTTATTTATTTTTTTTTTTAGCAATTTGATAAATTACATTTAGACTCAAACTGAAATGAGTGAATTCCCAAAACATATCATTGGATTTTTTTAAAAATTTTTGTGCTAGAAACATAGCTGACTAAGGCAACTTTCTGTGCTTTGCCCACACAGGAAATACAACAACTGCACCATGCAAGGGATGCTCACGTTCAAATGGCAGCAGACATTTGGTTATGAAAAGAAGCGTAACAAGATACTCTGTGGGCCGTGCGGTTTTGTTGCAAGCGTGCATCAAAACACTGCGTGACCTTCGAGTTGTGACATTTGGCATGTGATTTGCATTCCTTTAACATTTCAGAGTGTGGCAGAATACAATTAGGAGTTTGCTGTTTGCTATTTACAGTGACTTTTCTCCTGCGGACGTCACGCAGTGTTACAGCGACACGCTGTCCCTTTGTCTCTGATTTGCGCCACTCATTCAGCAGCCCAATGCTGACTATGTCAAAAATATTGACATATTTTGCTGACTTTTGTCTTTGGATGTTTTGTATTTGTTCCCACACTGATAACCAGAGGCAGAACTGAACATACCCAAGCCTTTTGAGGTGAATTTAACATACATGTTGTGGTTGTGTGGCGATAAAAAAAAGTCAAGTGAAAGCAAGTGGAGTCATTCTGCTGCTACAGATAAGATCGAGCATTTGTAAAATACTGATGTCCTTGTTGATGTGTAATCTGCAACGACTTGTAAGCAGTCTAAAGGAAAAGTTGCAAACAATACAAAAAAAAAGAACAAGAAGTACAGAAAAGTCTTCTTCTACTATCCTGAGACAAACAACCAATATAACTGTATTTCAAAGTTAAGCTGCTCAGTTCACCTCTGAATGATTAAATTTGATTTATCTGATAGATGATAAAATTATTTTAACACAACAAAAGATGAACATTCACAAACCTGAAACCAGACATGCAGAAGCAGTGAGTAAAAAAGCAACTGTCTCACTTTAACTCAAAACTGAAAAATAAGCAAAAAAGAGAAATGTCTCTAGTTTTGCTGTTTTGCAAAGTTGTTTTGCAACTTCAGTACGTGTTCAGAGTCTATACCAAGAACTTTTATCTTTACTGCTGTGTAAAGCGATCCAATGGCTGGCCAGCTTGGTTTAAAATGGGTCAGCAACAGGATATTGATTCTAAACAGAGCAGCAAATCTATATCCTAATGGCTGAGAATGAAAAATATTGAGGTGCTGCAATGAGCCAGTGGAATGATCAGTTCGATTTGTCCTTGGGAATTCCCCGTTTCCAAATCAGGAAAATGAATAAAATGGCCTGTGGAATAAGAATCCTGCTCTGGAAAGCCAAGAATAAATTCAACATGGCTGAAAATCATCAACATGTAGGTTATAAACGTTTGTTTGTTTATTTGATAGACTGTGCCAATCAAATCCAGGAAGCAAATTACTACGCAACATCTTTTTGTGAAATTACTGTTAGTGCTTTTATGCATAAAGTGGAGATTTTTGTAGCTCTTTTTGGATACAAAAACTGAAAAATTACTCTGCTTGATCAGGGTGTGAGATCATCACTAAGTTTTGACATTCAGAAACATGAAGCAGACTTCAAACCAAATGAAAAGCTGTCAAAGGAAGACATAAAGTGAAATATGCTTAAACAACGACCTGCAAACCTTAAGCATTAAGCGACAAAAGAACTAGAACAAGAAGAGCGACCTCTCACCACAACCTTGCAGGAGAGATAAGATCTTACAGAAGATAATTGCCACATGTCTACATTGCTAATTGCATTCATAAAAGTGTTGCATCAAGAAACACACAAAAACTGACTTTGAAGACACTAATTAATTCACAGATGTAAACATTTCACTATTCCAAGGTTATTTTAAAAAAGTCTTCAGGTGACATCTGTTGTCCTCGGGTCAAAATGACCCGAGGACAACAGGATCAAAATGACCCGAGGACAACAGGAAGGTTAGAATCTCTTGACATTGTCAAGACAAAATGCTAATTATAAAGTGCAATACTTTATTATAAAGTGCTATTTGGATGCATTTTTGAGTTAATGCTCTTTGAAGTTAATGGTAAACTACAAAGTTTTGTATTTTCAAAGTGTTTGTGGTTCCCACCACACAGCAAATCAAGTAGCTAGGCTGAGTAGAAACGAGTTTGATCCACTTAGTTAAAATTTGATTGTGTCATTTTTACTTTCATTCTTTGATCTTCCAGGGGGATCTTTTTTTTAAAACTAATAGCAACTAGGTTTGGTTTTGCTCAAGGCCATCCGACGGCCTTCCAGCCTCAGAGTAAACTCCCCAGTCTGACGAAAACCTGTGAGCCACTGCTGACAATCCTTTTGAAGCCAAAGAAGTAAAACGCATCTGTGATCAGTTTGAGATGATTCAAGGTTGAGCTGAAACAGGTTTTAGATCTGACTATGACTTTTACCAACAAACCCTTGAAATTGAAAGAAAATTTATTTAGCTTCATAACTGGATTGTAGTAGTTTCCCAGCATTTACAAAGTCAGTACCTTGGTGTCGCAAAGCTTGTTTCTTTTTATTTTCCACCACATCAGCCATGTCATGGTCAATGAACTATTTCTTGCTGTTCCTTCATGGGAGGTGTGTGACCCCTGCGGATTGAACCTTTTTCTTAAAACTGAGCAACACGTAAGCGGCTTAAAAAGCATGCCAGGGAAGTTTGTCATGCACCAGATAGGGTTTAATGCAACTAATGTGATGCATATGACTGAAAATGAGCCAGGATATTGATTAATTATTCAGTTCATCACCAGAAAATTAGCTAAACATGTATTCATCTACTATTTGCTGTATTGTTTTTCTTTAACAGTTAGCGTTGACGTTTTATGTTTTCCATTCAGAGCAAGAAATCCATTTTATCAATTTCTTTAGACCAAAAAACAAAAATTAATTGCTGAATTAAAAAAAAACATAGTTGATCCACTTACATTTAAAAAAATTGTGTTATTACAAATAATGCTTTCTGAATTAAGAGTCATTTTTATTCCAATATTTACACATTTTAAACAAAATATTTAAATATTTGTAAATTGACTGGCATTAAATCAGGCTATAAATTTCCTATTTTAGATAAATTAATGTGATCAAAATGCTTACACATTTTTTAAAAACAGTAAAAATAATACACATTCCTAACATACACTAAGATTATTCTGACTCTAAGCAATGTGGGAAACCCCAGATGTTGTCATGGTTTGTTCTGACAGGTTAGTTCACAGCATTTGACTTACCACAGATTCTCTAGATGCCTGAAGATATCACATTCATATCTGCTCAAACTACAACACACACATCTAGATATCACACTATTTAAGAAGGAGAAATGTTCTGGGTCACAGAGTTGAATGCTCTCCAAATGCAAAAGATCTTGTGAAAATACTGACATAGGTCCGAAAGGTCACTCAGAGAATGACCCTTTAATCCAGACGTTTCATGAAAATGCAAGATTGCAGTTTGGAAACTAAAATTTAAGTGCTTGGCCACAATGACCATTGTTATATTTAGAGCAGGAAGGGGGAAGCAAGATGGAAAATGTCATTGCAAATGTGAAATACGGGGGTAGAAGCATCTTAGTATGTGGGTGTTGTGCTGCAGGAGGAACTGGTGTGCTTCACAAACCTGTGGCATTATGACGACAGAACATTGTGTCAAAATAAAATCTATATTTGTGTCAAACCAGGAAGTTAAACCTTGGATTCAAAGAGGCCTGTAAGATGGAAAATGCCCTAATTATTCTGCCAAATGATTTAGTACATTACATTTACATTAAGGAAAACAATGTTTAGAGAAACCATCAAAAACTCTGGATCTCAGTCCCACAGAGTTCATACGTGGTCTGTGTGAGCAAGGTGCCCTGCAAACCTGACTACATCAGTTCTGTCTGGAAATGTGTATTTACACATCAGGGTTTTAAATGCTTTATACCTGTAATAAACTGGCCATTTCCACACATGTTTGGAAATATTGCATATTAACTTTATAGGAATGTTTTGACCCTATCTCCATGGGTTAACTCCCTAACTTCGCTGCATGCATTGTTATCCTTTTCCTATGCAACACCACAGCATACAAATCCTAAAGTACCGGTAGTGTAGCTTTTGCAACTGTCCCTCTTTACAAGAACTCATACATCTCTGTGAACTTGGCATTTGTTTTGTAATACTGATTATTCTCCTTGTGCACTAACTGCCTGATGCATAATTGAAACATCCATCAATCCATCCATTATTTATACAGGCTTCGTTTTGCAGGTTTGCTGGAGGCCGGTGCACAACTCCAGCTGTCATTGGGCAAAAGGACAAGAGATAGACTGGACAAGTCACCGGTCTATCACAGGACAACTGAGACAAGCAGCACAAACAAAGCATGCACATATACGCCCACCCATGCTTTTGGACTGTGGGTGGAAGCTGTAGAGAACCAACACAGGCCCAGGGAGAAGTTGCAGACTGGATCCGACCTTTTTTAAACTTGCTTTTTAGCTCAATACTGTGTTTTACTGTTTTTGTATGTTTTCCTTTTTGATTTATTTTGTTTTATATATTTTGTGCAGCACTTTGTGACCCAGGTCTGTGAAAAGCGCTATAGAAATAAAGTTTACTTACTTACTTACTTACTTACTTACTTACTTACTTACTTACTTACTTACTTACTTACTTACTTACTTACTTACTTACGTTGACAATTTTAGATAAGTCTTACATTTAGTTTAAGTATATTCAGTTGAACTATGAAAACAATCCTGGGCAAAAATCAATAACCAGTGGCAGAAAACCATTTACTCTTGTCCAATAACACTTCACAAAGGTGGGCTGCACAGAAGGATTTTTTTTTTTAATCATTTCTATTGATATAGTCCCTACAGATTGTCCCTGAAAGACTTCTTCAAGGAATCAACCCTCAAACTACTTACTGTTACAACAATCCTGTAGTGGTTATTTTGAAGAGCTGGTGACCTCATAATATCCCAGCTTTAAAAATATTACTCTGACTGCTCATGTCACCAATTCTGGCATTAGTTTCAGAGCTGTAACTCCTCCCACAAGAGTGTTACATGACGCATTAAGAATAAATGCATGTAAAGTATCATTTTACATGAACAAAGTGAAGCAGCACTAAAGTGATTTGAACAAATGTAAATAATGAAAAATGATGAGTACAAAAGCGACAAAATCACAAGACATGAACATGTTCAGCCTGTTACATCAGTCCTGCTTCAAAATTGATTTACTTTGAGTGGTGTTTAAGTCTGTTAATCTAAAATATGTTCCAGCTTAAAGAAAGAACATAAAAAACAGTTACCAAAGCAAGTTTGTCTTTTCCATCTTACATTAAAATACAAGTTAATCTTTTTCACATTCTTACAACCATGAACTTCAGTGTGTTTTACTTTAAATTACAAACCAACACAAAGTAGTGGACAAATGTGAAATGGCAGGAAAATAATTGAAAATCATGTTGCATACAGCCCCATAGTTGATACTAACCCCAAACTTTATTGCAATTACAGCTGAAATCTATCAGGATTAAGTCCTTTCAGAAATTTCTTTGCCATTTCTCTTTGCAACACAGCTTAAGCAGTAAGACTGGATTGTGTCTTTGAAAAGTATTTCTTTAGTCTTTGCCACACATTCCTAGTTGGATTTAGGTCTGAACTTTCAAAGGGCCATTTCAAAACATACATATACTTTGATTGCTTTCTGTTAAGGGTTGTTGTCCTATACAAAGGTGGACCTCCACCTCAGTATTGACATGCATTTATTTCCACCCATCTCATAAGCATTTTTTTTTGGCGAGCTTCCTTTTCTCTGCTAAAGAAAAGCATCATCACTCCATGATTCTGCCACCACCACATTACTTTAAGAATATGTGTGCTGATTTCTCCAACTACTTTTCAATTATGCCTTATCTGATTTGTTGCTACAGTAAATCTTCAAGCTGGATCTGTTTGTTTTGAAAAGTGGCTTGAAGTGACATATATTGTGAATTGGCATGCTAAAAATAATTAAAAGAAGTGAAAATGTTCTGGATCATGTGAAGTTTTTTTTTTTTTTTTTTTTTTTGTTTTGCCACAAATACTTTTTGTTGGTAATTGGTGTTACCTGATTTATTATTTTTTGTGTGGGGAAAAATAAACTTGAGTTGTTAAAACTTATTTGCTTATCATCCCCCTGTGTGACCCTACAGCATAAGTAACTTTACTACTGAGTTCATTGCTAATTCGATTAAGTAGTGGTTACATTTAGCAAAAATAATGATATACATGCAGCAATGTTAATCAACTCAATACTGAAAACCTATCTTCCTGACCAAAGAGGCTCTTGTTTTAAAATCCCTTCATGTGTAATACACTTGCATGCAAATCAGGAAACCAAACTTCACAAACCTCTGAGCAAATAATGATCGCCAGCTAAAAGGATGCAACGAACTGTACCCAAGACTGTCCTTCAAAATTAATTTTTAATTGCCAATAAAATTTAACCAGAATGTGTAATTGTCTTTTTATTTACACTGCTTGACAACTTTGAAAGTGAGGCCAAAGTAAGCTGTCATTGTTGAACATGATTAAAGGCTTCTTGTTGTTACTGACTCACTTCTGAGGAAGGTTTGTGATTCGGACTTCAATGCAAAAACAAACACTTAAAAATGAGCTTCAGTGCACCCAAGCTTTGTTGCATTATTAATGGTTTCATGGAGACCAGATAGCAGTGCTGTAGGGTGGAAAAGAGGTGGGGAGTAGAAGACAGAAACGAAGGCACAAGGCAGAAAGACGAGAGAATGTGAAAAAAAAAATAGAAGGTGAATAAAAGCAAGAATTAAATCAAATAAGAAAGTACCATCTGAGATCTTTAGAGAGAAAGGAGTGTGTGAAACAAAGTCAAATTCAAGTTACAAAGGAAAAATAAGTCAAGAGTAATTCTGTGAAAAAGAAGAGAGTTGATTCATCTTATCTGAGTTCATTCAACCAATTAGACCAAATCCCAAAAGCCTCTCTGTCTGAGCCAGACAAGAATGCCTCGCAGTTTATGCCGCCCAAACTCACTCACCTGAAGCAAGGAGCTATTTAAGCATCCAGTAAATTATTCAGATGCCTCAGCAGTATGCTGAACAAACCTAAAAACTATCCGTATCTAAACTCTTCTATCGCAACTTTTAGTTTTTCTGCTTCTAGATTCTTTTTTTCGTAATCACTTATATCCCCTATTGTATATGATATCATAATGCCATTTTCTGGGACAAAACAAGAACAAAATAAGCTCAGATTAATTGTCATTAGATATCTTTGAATTTACAGATTTGCTAAGTTGTTCCTCCTTATCCCAAATCGAAACACATCATTGGAATATCAAGCTCGAGGCACAAGAGTGAAAAATAGGGCATATGCAAGGGATACAGTATGAGCTCTTTTGATCTCAGTAAAAAAAAGAAAAGAAGATTCACAGCCTGGAAAATAATATGTGATGGGAACAGAATTGTTTTCTGGCAGTGTGTGAAATAGATTCACTGCTTCGCAAGCAAGTGATTATGTCCCAAATAGGGTTTTTATAAGACATGTCAGAACGTAGCCAGACTCTTTAGCATTGTTAAACACTCACCATAAATCAGGTTCATCTGCAACTCTGAGAAAACCTGAAAATCATCTCCTTTGTTCTGTGACCCAGTTTCTCTCTTCTCCATCCCATCAGTGCCACTGCTCCAGACTCACTGTGGGGGCGCCCTCTCTCTGCCCAATGATCTCTTTTTCCACAAAGTGTGCAAACAGTTACACCGAAAGCTAATTCCACTTTTATTTCCCTTGAGTGCAGTCTCTAATCTGATATTAAATAATAAAAAAAAACCTTCCTTCAATCTGAAAAAAAAAAAAATATATAAAAATATATCTTGATCCTCTAACCCTTGGTCACTTACTTTTAACCGTCCTCATATTGCCGGTGATATCAGGTCTTCGGTGAGTTGGAGGATTTTTTTTATTGATGCTGTATTTCACAAAGTATCAGTACTACAGATCTTACATGAGTGTCCTTTAAAACTTGTAGTGCTTTGTAGAAAAGTTTTTCTGCAGGGACAACTTCAAGACTTCTGCAGAAAGCAGCCTCATGCATTGGTCAATTGTTATTTTGATTCATTCCTCCAAGCAAACTTTTTTCATCTCTTGACGTTTCTTAGGGAGTTCTCTGTGCAATCTGAATTTTCTTGGACTTTCCGTTGGATTCAAATCAGGTGATTTAAAAAAAAATAAAAAATAGTTTGATTTTCTTAGTGGGATAAAGTTTTGCCTCTTTTATTTCATGTTCGTCTTCTTATTAAAAGTGCCTCTGTTAATTTTTTTTTTTTTTTTTATTACCATACTTTACTTACAAACAGCTGGAAAATGTATGAAATTTATGAAAAATGCAGAGGGCCAATGTTACAGTGATTATGATGTTTTGAAAATAAAACATTTAAGTAGAAGGATACAATTTATTTTATTTTATTTTTTATTTATTTTTTACAACACTTCAGTGAGACATTTCACAGCAATGACTTTTTTTATTTAAACGTGGAGATTACTTTAGTGTTCTCCAAAATCTAATGAGAATTTATTTCTGCTGCCCTGCTATCAGTGTCACTACAGAGAGAAAATTGACATATTTGGATATTCATTTTCCTGCTCTATAAGAACAAATTATTTTTATCCTTTTTTAATTGACCTTAAGAGTCAAAGATGGTGATGTTCAGTCTCCATCTCATGACAGTGGTTCAGGCTTATAGCACCTCCTCCCATGACACAAATTCATGGGAGGCATTATCTGCTCATCACAGGCAACCGTCCATCTGCTCCATCCAGCTTCTGTTGCTATAAATCTGTCTCACTCCCTTTATTAAATTGAAATGTTTTCCAGACAAAGTCAAGAAGCAGTGCTTGAGATCCAAAGTCGGCTTTGTCAACACATATAAAAACTCTATTTATCATAAAATGTCATATGGGACCAGCCCACATTCTGACGGGAACAGATCATATTTGTTGAATAAACCGGGCAAATATTACAATGCAGGATATTCACATTAAATTATAACAACCCGATTTTCCTTTTTTGCAGTCGATGACAGATTTGGTAGCGAACACTGTATTGTAAAGTTTTTTCTACATTTATTTTAAATCGTTTTGCTTGCAAATACGCATCAAATCTGAAGTGCACTTGTTGCTTTGAAAAATAAATAAGTCAACAAGAAGATTACAATTAAATGAAGGGTTTGTGTAGCCTTGTATTACACAAATCATCAATCAACGCACACTACATCACAACTGTCACCTTCCTAAAACAAATCACTTTCATTTTTTGGCAAAAAATTACTTAGGCCATTATTTTAGGAAGGTGACAATATACTCAGTCATTGCAGTTGCAGATATAACTTATTTGCAAAACATTTATCTATAAATTGTGTATATTCACAAATCTTGCATTGATGTTGTTGGGGGTAAAATCTTATGGTGCTGAACTTCAGGAGTTACTGATCAAGAGCAGGGCACATCGTGGACAGGTTGGCAGTCCATCTTAGTGTCTTCTAGTTTTAGAAATCAGATATAATTTAAAGTATTTTGATATTGTAAGTAAGTAGTCCTTAGAACTTGATGATGTTGGGTCGTTAAATATGTGGCAGTCTCAGTGATGAGCAGCACACATTTTTATGCATTCCACCAACTCAGTTTTCACTCATCTATCGTCTTTGTACTAACAAGTGGGCCAAGTGTTAATATTGGCAAAACATTGTCTGAGCTACCAGCAGTGAAGACTGAGTGGACACGTGTGGATAAGAATGAGTTCACACTGTGGGAGGCATGAAACTGAAACGGCGAGCTCAGCAGCCAGAAAGCTGCATGACCAGGATGATTAGTTTGACTAAGACAACTGGAATAAAGACATTCTGTGGTTCATGCAGTGAAGAGTAATGTAAATATAAATATATATGCCTACAGATTGGCAGGAAAAGCGTGGAATCCCTACTCTCATACATCCTCCCACTTTAATGCCACTGCTGGTTAAAAAAAATAAATTAAAAAAAATCACCGAAATGGTTTAAAATAAATTCATCTTTTCTATAATAAGCATAATCTCACACTATTGAATGTAGATACATTCAGTTTTAGTTTCAGTATATTTATTTGGTGTAAAACTAATCTAATGTGAAGAAATAGCTGAATTTTACATAATCTCTGGTGTTTTGATTATAGACATGTCTGAGCAGGTCCTATAAAACAAATGAATCTTCGAGATTTATACTTCACTTTTACTTTTTTTTTAAACTATCCAAGTATGTAGGAACTTTCTATTAGTTCAACAACTACTTATTTCCCTGATACAAATATTTTGTGAAACATAGGCCTATTTTTATTAGCCAGACTTTAAAGTGGGAAAGTCAAGAGAACATACCTGTCGACTTCTGTATAATGATTGCTATATTTTTGAAAATTTCTATGAGAAAATAGCTATTGTCCAACAGTTGCTCAAAGCTACATTGGACAGATTAATTACAAGTAAAAAACAAAAAAATGCTGGGAATAGCAACAAATGTGGGAGTGCTGGATATGTGCACAAATGTAAGCATGCTCAAAACTGCAAATAAAATAAATAAATAAAATAAACATTTTACACACACATAAAACATTACAAATTGTCCTTGAGCACAAAATGATCTCTTCTCCAGTACATGTGATTTCTTTATTTTTTCAAGTAAGATAAAATTATGGTTTTGAGAATATTTTCATTGCCAAACTGATTTTGGCATTGACAAAATCCCTCATTAGGGGGGACAGGTAGCTCCAGTTTCATGGCTTGAAAAACAAATGTGCACAGTCAAAGTCAGGTTGAGTCATATTTTTGTAGAATATTTTTGATTATATAATGAAATATGAACATTCCTTTTAACTTTAACACCTATTATAACTAACATGCTTTGATATATCAATGCATTTCTTTGTAAAATGGACAGTCTTGAAGTTATTTATTTGACAAAGTTGTCTTCCTTTGGCCTAACAGCTCCTTATTTATCCTTCAGCCATCTTTCAGTTGTTTTGGTGGCACTCTCTGCTATCCGGGAGAATGCACAGTTTCATTTTAAGTAATCATGCGACTCTTGACAGAAACTTGAGTGTTGAGTCTTTATTTGTAAGAAGAGATAATTTTGTCCTCACGGACAGTTTGGAATATATGGTTTATATTTTACAACATTTTGGCTGGCAATTAATTCCATAAAAATTAACAACACCAAGGCCATAATCACTTAGCATAGCACAGTTGTGGTTAATTAAGCTAAACGTCCATGAAGAATGGTCAGAATTAGAGTGTTTGAGCTGCCATGAGCCATCAAACATTTAGAATAACTGTGAATGAATCTTTTTGCTGATTGGTTTTAATTAAGCCTCATTGGAAGAATTTCTAGCATAAGCTTTATGCAGCATCACCAGAAATTAATGGAGCATGATCACAAAGTGAGCTTGCAGAAGGTCGTATTATTGGATTAGGTACACGTCCGTTATGAAGAGTTTACTGCCCACCATGTGATGTTAAGCAATGAATCAGATGGAACCCCAGAGAAATAACCAGACCTGCCATTACTGTGAAACGATGCAACTGCATTGTTCCAAGCGAGATGATGTGGGGAGCCATAGGATATTTCGCTATGTCATGTCTGAATGTCCCAACTGTGGGTAATAAGCCTGAAATGTTCCACAACATCTATTCAAGCTTTAATGATTGCACTGATTTTTTTCAATAGAAGCTCGTTGAGTCAGTTTGCCTCCCATGTCTGTCGGTCTCCTTCTATTTAACTCGTCTGCTCTCTGTTGTTTCTGGCTCCTGAAATTGGACGTCACCTGCAGTAATGAAGAGGTGTTTTACGAAATCAGCTTGAGTGTCAGGTCAGCAAGCGAGAGTGCGTGGGAGAAGTCTTTAGAGGGTTGTTACAGAGATTGGTGAAGAAATTACTAAGGGCCTAATCATCACTTTATAACACTGAATCCTGCTTCAACCTGGCTGGGCAGATTTCAGTATTTTCAGGGAACAGCTCTGCAGATTTGACCTGAAAACATAGATTGTTTTGCAGAGCAGCTACATTGTGTTGGCAATTCATTGTTGCTTGTTCATGCGGGGTAAGACAGAGACAGAAAAAGGTTGATTTACTCCCATGTGAAGAGGGAGTGCAACCTCTTGCAGACCTGTTTGCTCAATATTAAGTCAGCGACATATGTGTGTCAATATCTGAGCCCCCCTGCTGGGATTGCATGCTCAACCAGAGTGAACACAGTGTTATGAGCACTTCTAGGACGTGATTCTGAGAACAAACGGGATTCTGCTTCTGCTAAATCCATTCAGGTTAAATGCAGTTTCACGCTTAAAATCAGGAACAATGTAAATGTCTTAATAACAAAGATATTGCTTTGATTATTTTAGATAAAAACAATGTGATTTGTTGACTGTTAGTTTTATATTGAATATCCTCCAGGAATATTTGCTCTGCTATGCAAACTAATGTGTGTGCGTGTACACAAATCAAAGACTTCTTTCATTCTACATCATCTACTTAATGATTCAGAAGCGCTTTCTAATGAAAGTGCAATAACCCTGCAGAAACACTATTTATATTTAAATATGCTATTTGTTTTTCTTTTTGTGAAACCTGTCTTTTAACATGATCAAAAAAACGGGAAGCAGGCAAGTTATAATTAAATTACATGTGAGTGCAATTCTTGGTAAACAGTGCTGGATTATATTCACCTTAGATCAAGAGTTTGCAACCTTTGTAATCAAAATATATTTTTCACTTTGTCCAGCTAAATGAAATGTGTTGAGGACTGCATGACCTTTTGAAGAAAGGATCATGCATCTTAGATTAATATCTACTATGGAAAATGTGTTAAGGCATTTAACGGACCATCATTTTATTTCTATTTAGGTTTTGAAATATAGAAAAACACAAGATTTATTTAAGTGAAATTGATAGATCAATTTTCTTGTACAGAATATTAATATTTGTAGAAAATGCTAAAAAAAATTATAGATTTCCTCTAAAGTTAATATGTTTACTTTAATATATATACTTCCTTAGGATATCAATAAATTGCATTTGATAGAAGCCTGATTTCTGCTTTTTCTTAATTAATCCTAAATTATATTTTCTGGTCATCAGTTTTTGACTTTTGGTTTAAGTGTATTTGTTTCATGCCAGAGGACAACAATACAAAGCACACCTGCAAGCCAACCTCTGAAGGGCTCAGGAAAGGTTCTGAAGTGACCTAGTCAAAGTCTGGGCTTAAATTCTAATGAGGTTCCTTAATACCGCTTAAACCTGACTGTTAATTAATGTTTAATGCCAGCTGTTGCCACCAAAAGTGGCAAAACTAGTTACTAGGATCACCTACTCTGAGAGTCTTACCATTAAGTGCAAATATAATTTTCAATAATGTTTAAAGCCAGAAACTGATGGTATTCTGTTCTGTGCCTGCTTTGTCTTAGTCACAGAGACCACTTATATATATACACACACCCATGCGCGCACACACACACACATTCGCAGAGCTTAGAATGACCAATCAATGTACCATAAATGATTTAAGATGGTGGGAGGAAACCAGAGAATCATGCGTGTTGAGAGAAACTCTACTGCTACAGAAAATGAACCAAATTTACATACATGATCTGTATTTAAAATCTATTTTTGGCCAAAGTATATGTTGGCCAAAAAATATTGCTTCTATTGGGAATGTTCCAATAGCCTCTAGTCATTTCAATTAAATGTTTTTGTGTTTGCTGATGTTCAACATTTCTTTAATGCTGTAAACACTGCCTCTAAAGATGGCATTTTGTGTTTTCTGTAGCATTTAAATTTCACCCACATAACACCTGCACACATGGTGCAGGCAACAAGGTGTACAAACATTTCTTTTTTTTGTTTTTTCCCCATGTTCTGTATTCATAAGTTGGCATTTTCTTAGCCTCTACAGAGAGAAGACAGAACTAGAAAAAGATACAGCACATACTAAACTTCTGCAGCTTTGGTCAGCTCTTCCTTTTGGGATGGACAAAGCCTCTCTACCCCTGGGTCACCAGCAGGTAGTCAAAATGTTACGTCTGACTGAGGCGCATCCAAACCATGACATTTATGTTAAAGGGTAATAATTTGTTGCAGCACTGGTGGTCTGTCTGTATTGGATATTATAACCCTGAGCCTCAGTCACCTCAGCATACGTAATGCTTGAAGTGACACGGAACTTTCATCCCCGTACTGACAGACAATAATTAAGTTTGACAAAAAAGAAATGACAACATGATGGTAAAAGTAACTCACTCTGTTCTTAATAACTAACCTGCAAGATTTCTAGATTCAAACAGGCAAACTGGTAATAGCCATCCAACTGGACAATGAAGGTTTAGAAAGCACTCTACAACATTTTTTACTCTTTGTTCCTTCGGTCACCTGTTTGGCATAAAGTAATGAATTTCTGCCTCTAATTGTGCTAAAAATTACAAACCTGTACATACAATAGTGGCTGCTCATAAATGCACCACAGAAACACATCTGCAAGCTCCTGTTTTAGTTTTAGGTCTCTACCACCTTCTACAATGCTACATCAAAGAAAAATCTAATGACAAATTCTGGCTTTTGCAACATGTTTTGATGTCTTCAGATAATCATGAAATGGCAAATTTGTTCAAGCATCAAACTTTTTTTTTTGCAATGTTTGGCTTTGGTGTCAGAGTTTGATCAGAACAACCACTTTGAATGAGTCTCCTCTCTGTCAGATCATGTTCCTGTCCCTCTCTGATGAATTCCCCCAGCCAGCTACAGGGAAACAAAATTGCAAAAAAAAAAAAAAGAGAACTTCAAGGCCTCTGCATCTGTTTTTTATGTGTAGATGTAGAGATAGAGAAGTGCCAGGATGTTCTAATGAACACAAGAAGGAATGCCTGGAGATCTTCCCTTTTCTTGGCTCCTCAATGAACTGATTAGCCATTCCCTTTTTGAATTTAAACTCCAACTAGTGGATAGAGCTTAATTACTTGATGTTTCCTTTCATTTTCACACATTTTTTCAAATGACATTTAATTTTTTGTTTCCAGTTTTGCTCAAAGAAACTTTTCCTCCTGGAGGTTGCATCTGAAAAATAGCTGTCTTGCTGCTAAAGAGCACAAATAGGAGAAAACAAATAAATCTGCTGCGGTCGCTTAATAATTGACACATAATTGATAATTGAGTGATATCTATTAGTAATAATGATAACCCATCATGTGCTTTAATTAGAGAAAACGCATTCATCTTTCAATGTGTTCTCTTGCTCACACTGTTTCTCGGTCTCTAGGGCATCTCTGAGGCTCTTAATTCCTCCTGTCTGCCTCCTCGATCTGTCGTAAGACGATGTAAGAAAAGAGGTGCTCATGGTAATACACTTCAGTAATACATGAAAATGTAATCATAGGAAGTAGAGCTATTTTTTCCCTTTGAATTTGTCTTGTGGCAACACCAACTCTGCTCAAATATATCTGTAATCAAATAAACAAAACGTATCTAATAATTTTCACTAGTGCAATAGCCAGCAGAGAAAAAAAGAGGTCATGACATGAAGACATTCTTTTTTAATTTCTTTCCTTTAATGGAAATGTTGGGATTCTTTACACAAAAACACAACCTAGGCTTGATATCTCAGGCCGATAAGGTTTGAAATTTTGTCATTCTGTGAGCAGTTGAGATTTGCAAGGGATTTTCTACATCACACTCCCAGCTCAGAGTGGAATTATCCATCTTTTTCATCTTTATCTCCAATCAGTCTCAACTTCAAGTCATGCAGGATTTACTCTGCTAGGTTTTGCTTTGCTATAAAATATAAATTCTCTTCACCAAGAATATAGCTCTCCCAGCTTACGGATGAAATGAGATAATATTACTGTGGAAGTGGTCACAGCAATATCATTTCTTTAATATGAACTCTGACTCCTTGTAGGTGTTTTCTTTTATGTTTTCATGAAGGGATGACAAAAATCCCCAGTTGTTACAGAGCACATGACATCGGAGGCCCATCTAAAGTTTGGTTAAATGTTCCCCAATGAGCTGCAGCTCTTAATGATGGCCTCTAAAAAGTAAATGAAAGCACAAAGACAGGTATGAACAGTGTAGGCAGGGTTTATTGAGGCACAGCTCCACAGAGGAAATAAGTCATGACTCAGAGCAGTGATGGTTCTTGCATGAATGGCACCCTGGGCAATTCCATCCTTATGCTATGCCAACCAATCAAAATAAAATAAATCATCAAAATTCTGCTTCAGGTCAGAATGCAGTGCAGTCCTGAACAAAGCATGTGACATTTTCTCCCTGTTCTAAGCAGCAAACATAGAGTGTTGTCTCTCTCTATTCTGCACATTCATAAAAACAAAAACTAGTTAAAGCTGCAACATCTAAGTTATGCTTTCTATCTGGTTATTCTACATTTCTCCTTCCTACTGCGCATGAAACATATCAGAAACCACCACTGACTCAGAAGCATCATCATCAACTATCAGAAACCAAACTCCAGAGGAGTAAATAGTAGATATGCAAATTAATAGAGGTTTTATATGTATGAGTGTGACCTTTAGATTTTTTATGGTTTTTTGACCAATGCACTTCCAGTTCTTAGCAGAAATAAATGCTGCACTAAGTTCTAAAATTGTTCTATAAAAAGAAAGTTAGGATACCTGGAGAACCAGCACGAAGCTTCACAATTACATGACTAAAAACAGGGAATGTTTGATCCTTCCTCTGGCATTCCAGAAATGCAAATTCATAAACATTGATAAAACTACAATTAATTCAAAAACACTAGACTGTGATTCTAAAAAGCTTTTGAAATTACTGTGTATGTATTTAGCAAACAATGGCAACTGTGATGGCAGGTCTATATGTGTGAAAGACCATGATAAATCATTTCCAAACATTCTTTCACTTCTAACAGGACATGTATCCTGTATAACCAAAAACCATAAATGTAAAACTGTTACACATCAGCCTTAAGCTAACACTTTTTTCAAACAACTCAAAAAATGGAGATGGGCTTTTTTTGGTTAAAGCCAGTCTCCTTTACAATTTTAGGCTTGATAATGTTTGTCCTTGAAAAACTTCTTCAAATCTAATAGATTGTAAGGACATCTTTTGTCTACAGCCCTCTTCAGATCACACACACACTTGTATCTTTTCTGGAAACTGTTGCTTCATCTAAATGATGTAAAAGGAAAGAAGAAAACTGAGGGACAGCTAAACTTTAATTTAGGTGCATAGAGCCAATTCAACTGATGCCTGGTCTGAACCTACAAAGATTAAATGCTGGAATTAAGTCAAAAGTTATTTCAGCAAAGTTTGCTCACATTCATGCAATCAGGTTATTGCAGCTTTTAGATTTTTTAAAAGGATTTTTCGCAAGAGGCGGATGTTTTGTTCAGTTGAATTGCACAGGCTTTTTGTCACATCCAAGGTGGAGACGGTTTGGAAATGATTTCTGAAGGTTAGATTTTTATCTATCAAAAACCTGAAATATTGCCTGGATTGTGCACTTTTGAGAGGTACTATATCTAAAATATCCGATGAGTGATATATAGAAACAGGGCCGTGCAGAGACCAGTAAAGGGGCAGGTGATCAAAAAAAAAAAAGGGCACATCCAATCGCATTTTAGGACAGAATATTAACAAAGTCACACAGCTTTCAGAGTTTAATGAACAATGATAAATTACAAAATTGTGAGACATGCAATCAAAGCTAAGGAAAATCTCTACATAGAACATGCAACTATGCATATGTAAAATATTTTATTAGTAATTTCTTTC
>CAEFZX010029621.1:0-10332 GCA_903066825.1 Alfaro cultratus
TAACGTCACTCTGCCGTTAGCTAACGTCACTCTGATGTTAGCTAACGTCACTCTGCTGTTAGCTAACGTCACTCTGCCATTAGCTAATGTCACTCTGCTGTTAGCTAACGTCTCTCTGCCGTTAGCTAACATCACTCAGCTGTTAGCTAATGTTGTTTGCTGCTGCAGTCACTCCTCTTTCATCCTCTCTTCCTGTTTGTCTCCAACCTCAACTTTCATTTAGCCAGGAGGTGGAGGAGCTCTCTACTAATCTATCAATTAAAGCTGACCTCTGACCCCTGGTAACCTGGTAGCATTTCCAGGATGGGATTTTGAAGCGGATATTTGCTCTTCAGCTGGTGTGAAACTGCATCTGCTGTGGTGTTGCTTCACTGATCGTTTGCCTTTCCTGTGACGATGGTCGGGTCTTCTGAGGTTTAAAAATCTACAAACATAATAAATTCAGGTCTGATCCAACTTTAACGAGGCTCGTTGGTAGCAGGAATGTTGCTGTCAGGGGAAGGTGAAGCAAAGTTTAGCTTAATGAGAACAAACACAGTTTGTTTGATCATTTATGACTTAAATTTATCAGGACTAAAAATAAAACATAGTTTCATAACTGGACTTTCTGAGCAGAACTTACGGTGCCATCAGCTACCGAAGCAGCCCAGAGCACCACACTACCACCACTGTGTTTGACTGCAGATACATGTTCTAGTTCTAAACCCGGTCTAACAGGTCCAACGCCCCCAGAAAGGTCCACTTCCCCTGCAGAGGCGTAATGATTCGGTCCGTCTGCAGCAAGTAAAATAGAAAAAGACAAAACTGTGAAGGAGCAGAACATTGAGAAGAGGCAACCTGACCCGGCCCGGTTGGGTCTTACAGAACAACAAACTCAGCACCAAACCACACAGTTTTCCCTTAATCTCATTTCTCGTCGTTCGTTCAGTCAGAAAAATAGAAATAAACCATAAATTGTGAAAACAGTATTTAATCTCGATTGAGAAGTTTTAGCACCTTGTCGGTTCTGTCCGATTCTGTCCGGGTCGATGAACATGTTCTGTTCACCAGCAGATGATCCCATCCATCATCAATGTTCCGTCTCAAACATACATGTCTGATCGATCACCACTCTGTCAATCATCCTGTTGATCAATACCTGCCCCGATGTCCATCTGTCACAGTTTGGACCCGACCAGTACTCTGTCGGCCCGGTTCAGGAGCTAATGCTAACAATCCACTGACAGGACAAGTGGGCCATTAGCGCCGTTAAAGAGATTAAAGTAAATATCCTCCAAAAAACTAGAAAAACTCCAGACATTTGAGATTAGCCTGAAACATTTTTCAAAAGTTGAAAATTTGCTTGAAAAAATTTGGATGAAAAAGTTTGAAAATTTCTGAGCTCCAAAACTAAATTTTGCTAGAAATTTTTTTTTACATTGATTTTAGAAATTTACTTGAGAAAACATGGAAATTTCTGGGTTTCAAGTCAAAAATTTGCTAAAAATGAAAAAAAGAAATTAATCAGAAATTTCCTAGAAGTTTCTTTTTTTGAAGATTTCTGAGAATTTCCTCAAAATTTCAGTTTTTTCTAGCAGATTTTTGGCTTTTGAAACTCAGAAATGTCCATGTCTTTACAGAAAAATCTTGCGATGTGAATTTTTCTTTCTTTTTCAGTCTAACTTCCCGACGCGCCGCTGCGCCGGATAGCTGCAGCATTCTAATAGCGGGATGATTTAACGGCTGGGCGGCTGTCGGAGTCGCTCCTCTGCTGTTTGTGGGGCAGAAGAAAGGTTTCCAGTTTGTTCCGTGTTATTACCCTGCGCTCTTGTCTGCCGGTGCGGCGTTGACTGGAGCAGGAAAAAGGGTGTGTGTTGCATTTCAGTAAAAGTGGAAAATAAACCTCTGCTGGAAGCAAGGTGCACATTTTGTGTGGGAGGGCGACGGGGACAGAGGCAGAGGGAGAGGCCGGTAATTGAAGCAGCAGAGTGTCCATCAGCGGCGGCGGCGGCGCAGCAGGTGAAGCAGCTACATGTGTATTTGTGTGTTAGCCGCACCAGAGGAGAAAGAAGAGGCCGCGCGCCGCTCGCTCTGCTGATTGACAGCGGTGGTGTTGGTGGCGGCACACACTCCTGAAAACACACCGGAGGCTGTGGGTGACTCAGTGCGAGTGTGTGTGTCTGTGTGTGTGTGACAGGTTGTCGGAGGAGCGCTTCCTGTGTCGGGTTCTGCTCTCGGATGAGGTCGGCTGAGTAAAAGCCCCTCGGGGCGGAGGGCGGCCGGGATCCTTTCAGCGTTCGGGTCGGAGCGCAGCAGCTGCACGGAAAATTTTTAATCAACTCAAAAAACACTGAAAGGGAGAGAAACTGTAGCGGAGGCTCAGCCTGACCCGGTTCTATCAGGGCCAAGGACCGCAGGGAATCAACTGCAGACATTTTAAAATCAAGCAGTTTGAACCTAGAAAAGTTTATTTCTCAGGCTGAACATCAAATCAACAACCAGCTTCTTAAATCCATTCTAAATGTGTCTTAGACATAATCAACATTTAGGAAACAGTTTCTGTTTTTGTATAAAGTGAAGAATTTTCTACTTTTAAAACTGTTAGCAGCTGATTAGCATCTCAAATATCACCTGACCTATGACCCCAAATCTCACTGGAGTTCAAAAAGAGGAAGTTCAAACCTTCTTCTATCCATCATAGTGAACAGTGATCATGTCCTCTACTTCAGCATCCCTCTGCCCGGCGTTCTAACCTCAGATTTAATGAGTCTGCATTGCTGCAAAGGCAAAAGCTCCACTTTCTGTGTATGAATGAATCTGTGGGATGTTTCAGGGAACATTTAGGCAGTCAGCGTTTTAATTATTACTGTGACATATTTCTAAATTCATGCTAACTTTCTGCTCTGATATAACGATTCATATTCCAAACAGAATATATGTTGCATGAATCAAACCTGAATGTCCCAGAAGCAGCGCGAGTCGCCCGTCAGCAGCCTTGCTGATGGCGTCTCAGGTGATCAGGAAGCCGAAGCATCAAACGGATCGCTGATCTTCAGCCGGCAGCTGCAGGGAGGCAGAACCGGGCCAGCGAGTCACGGTGAACATATGCAGCCGCCCAGAGGCCAACGGGCCGGGCCGGGCCGGGCCGCAGAGCAGAGCAGAATCCTCTGCAGCAGCCGTAATTAGCCGCTCTGATCACAGCTGATAAACAGGAAGCACCGCAGCCAGAGATCGGACCGGTCCTTCACACAGAACCATGAGTAAAGCTTTACTAAGCTTTGTTCTTCTTCTCTGCATAATAAAATACCCTGCAGTCTGAAGCGTCTTCCTGAGGGAAACCAAACATGCAAACAATTTCCAGAGATCTGAGATCCGTCTTTCCTTCACCCAAAGCAGTAGCAGCAGAACTCATGTCTTATGTTTCATAATGTCAGGACTGGAGAGAACGGCTCGCCGTGTTCCCCACAAGTAAATATGAACAGAAGTCTGAGAAGATGCTGAAGCAAATCACCAGCATCACTTCACTGCTCTCAGAATTTATCACTGTAGGTTTCCTGAAAACGCCTCCTGAGCTGCGTCACTAAAACCACATTTATGATTCTAAATGTAGAACAAAACGGAGCGAAGGAACAGACTTTCTGTTGGATGTGTTAAACCGATAGGTGGCTGCTCAACCCAGTGGTTTTAACTGGTTCTGCCCCAGTCTGTCAGATTCAGCTCCATGAATCAGGAGCTGATCAGTAGCTGCATTTCCATTGATATTATCATCATGGAATTAAAAACAATCATTTTTTGATACGTTTTGGTGCTGTATAGAAACATGAGTCACATGATCAACAGCCGGACGTTACTACTGGCGAAAACTAAGAAGAGACGACAGGAAGTGGTTGGACGATGATGGCGCGTCCAACAAACTTGTTTTTAACGTAAACAAACTAATTGATGTGGGATTTTAATGGAATCCTAGTTTAAAAGGAGTTTTTGTGAAACACTTCAGTCTAAACCTTGTGATGTTCAGTCGGCCTGAACCTGAACCTGAACCTGATCCGTTCTTCGTCCTGTTCCTGCTCGTCTTCGCGGCTCTTCCTCGGTCTCTCAGGTCTGACAGACGTTTTGATGCAGGTCTGTTTCTAAAGCAGTCGTCTCTCAGCGCTGGCCTCCTGCTCCGCTGTCGGAGAAAACGCAAACTGTCGACCCGAACGCCGGCGCTCCATGATTGACTGACATTTAGGGAGAGAACAGAATGTTCCTGTTGATCTTCATCATCGCCGTCCTTCAGTTTGAACTTCCTCTGCTTTGCCCTTTTTCCTCCTCCTTGTTTTCCTCAGATCTTCTTTTTTAACCTTTTTCCATCTTTTCATCTTGTTCTCTCATCTACCACCTGACCTTCCTGTTTTTGTTTTTTATTTTATTTTTAACTGGAATATTATGAAAAATCTTCTTTAAGAAAACTGAAATAAACTCAATGCTGAGAATCACTAGAAGTTAAAGGGACCATATTATATAAAATCAACTTATTTAAAGTTTACATCATATTATGATATTATTCCTTCATCACAATCATACCTGCATGCATGTTTGAGAAATCATTTAATCTCCATGGCAACCACTCAGGGTGCCTAAACGCTTGCTCTCACAAAGCTCCACCACACAGAAAACCCCTCTGCTCCTCTAGACTAGCGGCAGCAGCAGTTATCAGACTGCTCAGTCCAACACGCCTGTAAAGGCTTGTAAACAGCATAATGGAGGAGCATAGCTGTGATGACCCTAACCCTAAGGATAAAGCAGGAGCTTCTTAAAGAGACAGAGGCCCAATTTCAAGGTGTCAAATTTAATTTATGTTTGATATAAATATCATTTAAAACAACTGAAGTTAATGCGATCACTTTTAAAAGCCAAATGTAGAAACTTGTTCCTTTTAATGAGGAAACTTTTCAAAGCATTTTGTTTTAGATCTGCTTTCTGTGCATATTAATGTGTTTTAACGTATATTAAAGGTTCAATCCGTTAAAATATTCAGTTCCAAGTGTTTTTAGAGGAGAGTCTCACGTATTCGCTTTATTCCAGCTTAGAGGTTTATACTGTTATAAAATCCTGTTTTTTATTTCATGTGACCTGTAAGGGGTGGTGGATGTTTCCAGCTGATGTTGACATGAAGCTCGGCGTGTGAGTTGACAGCAGGCCGTCCAACGAGTCGCATTTCAATCTGCATCAAGCAAACGGCTGCAGCAGCCAGACGAGCCGGGCTGAAAAAGTGGAAAACTTTTCCTCTTCACCCGGTGGCTCCTCACGCCGCAGCGCCGCTTATGTCGTCTGCAACCCAACAGAAGGTCAAACTCCACCGCTGACCCCTTCTCTCATTAGTGAAAAAAGTTCCTGGAGGAAAGTTGCGTCTTATTTGAGCGAGCTCGTTATGTTTGGGAGCTGATTATGACAGAAGAGGTGGCGGAGGCCAGAGGCAAACCTCTGTGTACAATGACATAATTGGCAGGAAACTCTGGGCTGTGAGGGAGATGTACCTGCTCCAAATTCACTTAATTAGGCTTAATTCAGGAAATGACACCACAACGTTTCGTTTGGTGACAAATTGTGGCGCATTAGTGAGAAATGCACCTGGTGGCTTTCTTGTTGGACGGTGGAGACTAATTGCTGGATCATCACCACCCTCTGCTTGTTTCTTCATGGTTTCTCCTGCTCTGGTTTTTATTCGCCATCATGGCGGCGCTTTCCTCACGCTCTCCTGTAAGGAAACGCTCCGCCGCATGCTGGGCCCCGGATAGACTAATCACCGCTGCGGCTTGATGAGCTGCGCGGCCCGTTTGGGTGGGTGAGTGTTGCGCGTTTTCTCCTCCCCGCTTGGACAAATGTGCGTGCAATTTCCTGGCACCTAATTGACAGGAAGCGGAACAGTTGCTGCTTTCTGATTCGGATGTGTAACAGCAGATTAGACGCTCCTGCCTGTCATTCCTCCCATAACGCTGCTTTTTATTTTCTGCTGCTCTGTCGTCATCCAGCCGCTAATGAGGCCCGTTTAGACAAAGGCAGAGCCTCGGCTCATCCAGCTCCGTGCAGATCCACCTCAGCTTCATGCGCTGCTGATATTCTCCAGCTTAATGATCCACTCTGGGACTGCGGCTTCTGAAGGTGTTAGAAACATTAGCGGAGCTGCAGGGGCTCCTGGGTCCGGCCCCGCCCCGCACTGTACCGAATGAGACCTGATGGGACGGGATGAGCTGCATCACTTCCTGTTCTGGATGAACAGGCGCGCAGGGAGAACCGTCTGAACATCAGATGAAGAGAAACTCGATTTTTAAAAAACATTCAACAAAACGCTGCTTTAAGGATCTGCAGGAGTTTAACTTCAGCAAAGACTTTAGAAATTAGAATAACAACAAAAATGAGATTTAATCCTGAGAGAGAAACTCAGATTTTCTATACATGCATGCTTCTTTTTTAAATCAGACCAAACTCTTCTACATTTATTTCTGTTTTATAAAAGCTGCAAAAATGAATCTGTCAGAGATTTATTTATGATCAGAGTGATTACTTTCTCTTTAAACAATAAAATAACCAAAGGAATTCAGCTCAAAGGCAACGGCACCAAAGGTATGTAAACTTCTGATTCTGAAGGAATCATTTAGTTCATTCTGACCTGAAGCCAGAGAAGTTTAGTCTGATTTAACTTCAGACATGAGAAGCAGCAGTGTATGTAAACTTCTGGCTTCACTCCACACAGACTGGACTATTTTTCTTTCTGTTAATTATTCTGGCTTCCAGTTCATAAAAACAGGATTTTTATTCCCTCTGCAGTTTATTACAGTTTATTCAGAGTTTGGTTGTGGCTCCTTTTGCATGAATTTCTGCATCAGTGCTGTGACTCCACCTGGTGAGATCGCTTCACTACCACATCCTCAGTTTTTCCTTCCACTCAACCTTCCATTGACATGCCTGCATGCAGCATTCTGGATGTTTTCCATTTCATCTGAATTAAAACAACTTGTTACCTTAATGAGATGCAGCTGCACAGTGTAAATATTTCTGCCATTCTTGGACATTATGTAACATTTTAGTCATATATTTTCCAGTAAAGTCGATGCCACTTATCTGATTAACTTGTTATTGACTACAAATATGGAGGAGTAGCGATATGAGAGCAGTGATTTGTCATCCTGCAGCGGAGGAGACAGCTGGACGTCAGGCTGAGTGGTAATGTGTGAGGAACAGACTGTTTTCCCCATCAGGAGGATTTTCAATGGATTTGCAGAGTTTCTGATGTGACTGTCGCGTTGGTGTGTGTGTGTGTGTGTGTGAGCGCTCACAGACGGCCCGGGTGGATGTGTGTGAGGCGCTGTGTGTTGTGTAGGCGGAACCTTCTGGAGTGTTGGAGGAAAACCCAGAGGAGGCGTCGCGAATGACTGGACCGCAGCAACAAGCCACCGATTCATCTCAGACCTGCTTTCTTCTTAAATGTTTCAGACTTTAAAACCAGATTTTCTTTATTCTGTCGAGCTTTTGTAACGTAGTTCAACACGCAGATAAAACAATTAACAGGAAGCATTGCAGCTTTGTGTTTTCTTGCTACGTTGTTTCTTAGATGGGCACATGGGGGCAGTAGAGAGCAGAGCCTCGCTGCGGGTCAGAACTAAAACATGTTGTAGCTTTTTGTGCTGCTGTCTACAGCGTGTGGATAAGAAGCTGAGCTGAACTCTGAAGCTGTGACCTCTGAACCTGAGCAGGTGGTTTGTGGTTTGGTCAGTTTGAGCCGAGTGAAGAGCAGGGAGCCGAGTTCACGTCCAGGAGGAACGCCCACGTTCAGGATGATAGTGGTGGAAGTTTAGTGACGATTGACGTTAGTTGAACAGAAATACAGATCGAACATCTTGAAAATGCAAAATGTTTTACGATTGTAAATGTGTAACAACACCGTTCTCACTGAAGCAGCATTTGGAGATTTGCTTCTACTAATGCAGCATTTATCAGCAGCAGTCTCTGGTGAATCGACAGCTGGTAGGTCAGAGTCTGTCGACTTTCTAAACACTCCTTCCTGTCAGAGCTGCTGTCTCCTCTCCATGAATGTGTGTGTGACTGTGTGTGTGTGTTTTTGGTTGGAAGCAGGCAGATGTCTGACAGCACTCTGACGTTCAGTCCTGCTGTCTGTCTGTCTGTCTGTCTGTCTGCGACTCCAGGATCGTCCACATGCATGCAAACACTTTCACACATTGGCTCCCGGTCCCATCGGACCTAATTGGCCCAGACTGCTTAGTACAGCACTATTATTCAGCTCTACTTACAAAAAAAGTGTGTAGCAAAGCTTCCCGGTGACACTTCAGGAATCCCTGGAGAGCTTCATGCTCTCTGCTGCTTTGACACATCTGTCGCTGGGGGAGGAAGGAACACCTTTGTAGCTCTCAAACAAGTCCAAAATATTTCACAGTCAGAGCTGGGAGAAAAAAGTGAAAGCTTCAACGAAAAAAATGTTAATGCCCATCACAGGCTCACACAGCACAGCCATGATTATGTTTCCCTCAGACGACTTATCAGAAATAATTCTTCCTTCTCCTGCTTGATTGCTTCGCCGTCCCCCAGCAACAAACCCAACAAACAGTTTGGTTCTGATCAGACCCCCCGCTAGACAGAAATCAGGGCCTGGTGTTGGCGTGTCTCCACCTCCACGGCTTCTCAATCACTGCCCAATCATCGGCGCTCTCTGTACAGGAACTCCTTCCTCCCTACGTATGGACGCTCGTCGCGTCAATCACCCGCCGGTTGTTTAAAATAACGTCCTCGTCTGTCTCCAGCTGCACTCTGTAATGTCACCCCATAGGAATGTTTGCCCCTTCAGTCATAAACTCTGCATTATTTGGGGTAATAATGCATGTAGATACTGTATGTTTGGCTGCAATCATTTTGTTGTTTAGTAAACACTTCAACCATAGATTGTCTGTCGGTCAGTCGAAGCGAATATCAGCATCTGCTCCTGATTTTTCAGACCACTTAATGACTCCAAACCCACCAAAGAAATTCATCACACTGTTCTAAAACCGCACTGCTCTTCAAAATAAACCTGCGTTGAATTAGACCAGGGAAGACTTTTATTCATAAATCAACTGAATGGACGGTGATGTGAAAAAATATGAGTAGATTTATTCTGTTTTTGAAAAGATGAAGATTCAGGTTCACCTTGAAAAAAGCACTTAGGATGAGTTTCCCTTTGAGAATGATGCAGCTGAATCTAGAACCGTCTGTTAGGGAACCGTTCAATACCAGCTTATTTCTATAAAACTGACTTACTGTGGAACACAGCAGAAATGTTTTCTACCTACTTGGTAGAAAATGCATTTAAAGTGTGTTTAAAATCATCTTGGGTGATGAGAACAGAATAGTATCAAGATCTTTTAGTTCATCTCTAAATTGGCTCCTGGATTATAGTTTTAGTGAAACAACAGCCTCAGCTAATCAATCTGTTTAGAAAACTTGGAAAGTTAATTCTTGTTCAGCTTTTAAAATCCATCAAACCCCCTGATTAAAGCTCACTTTCATTAGTACAAATTGACCAAGAGTTCACTCGACTGCAGAGGATAAGTTCATTAGAGTTCCCAGCCCAAGAATTGCCAATTAACAGCACATCATAGCAGCGCAGCATCAATGCTTCCCAGAGTTCAAATAGCAGACAGGGAAGAGACTGACTTTATGGCTAAACTCTCTTTACTGTGAGGCTGAAGACAGAAGTGTAGACAGAGAGGCATTAAAGAAGAAATCTGCGCTTTGGACTAATGAGTCTGAACTTGATTTGTCTGGTTTTACCAATAAATGAAGGACAGGAAGCTCCTGTGGAGGTTTGGGGATGATTGATGCAGCATTCACAGTTTGACCAAAACTCTGTGAACAGAGCAGGAAAGTTTGTTTAAAGCTGAGTTTTACTAAACCTCCATGAAGTTCAAAGTGTGAGGAAAGTTAAAGATCATTTCAAGGATCCCTAAAAGTTGACAACTAAATACATTTTTGCTCATAGTAAACAGCAGCACTTCATTACAACATAAGGATATTTAATGTACAAAAGCCACTCATAGCTCAACTTCAGCAGGTAAACATGATTGTTTTTTAATTAAAAAGTCTAAAGAAAATATTAATGGCATAATAACGCTGGGTAGAGAGTTCATGGTAATTGGCAACTTCCTGCTAAATACAGACGGTTTCCCACCTGATAGTTGGTAGATCTGGTTCTACTGGAACCAGAACATCTGCTCCACCTCCAGCTGCTGTGGTTCTGAGTCAAACCAACCTGTTCCCCTCCTGGCCTGTGGGGGCGCTGCACCAAGAACCACTGAAGGAAACGACACAAAAACCTCTGAA